>LUCG01205620.1:0-17480 GCA_001633085.1 Carthamus tinctorius | reverse complement strand
CCCTCTCTCTCTTTCTCTCTCTCTTTCTCTCTCCCATATACAAATTCTTATTTCTCTCTTTCCCTTTCTAAAATATTTGACTCACCCTCTTCATTTTCCACTTTATGCAACTCACCCCCAAATGGGTTTGGGTTCATGTTTATCTATTTATTACCAACCAGATCTGATTTCATTTCCCCCTTTTTCTTGATCTCAAATTTCAAATCTTTATTTGTGTTTTCGTTATCTGCATGTTGTTTTCTGCATTCTTAATCGATGTTATCTATGTTCTTTATGAGTTTTTCTTTAGGGATCTGTCCGATTTATAACAATTTATCTCAGATCTAGTTTTGGAGCCCTAGAAAATTTTTAACCCTTTTCTTGCCGAATCGGGTTTGAATGTTATCGTATATGAATTGATCTATTGTTATTTGAATTTATCTCTTCTATTTTGTTGATTGATTGTTGTAATTTATCGCCATGTTCAAGTCGGATCTAGAAAAATTTCATTTTTATGTTCGTATTTGGGGAAAAGGGTTCGATTTTGACCTAGATTTTAGGTTTCCCTCTAATTTTGACTGCAAATCTTTCATGGGTGGAAGGAAGAATGGCGATTGTTGCAAAATTCTTGAAATGTAAATAATAATGGTGTTTTGTGGTTGCATCTATGTAGTATCTATTCATGGATGATGATGGATTGAATATGCGAAATTGGGGGTATTACGAGCCTTCGTTTAAAGAACATCTTGGTTTGCAATTGATGTCTCCTTTGGGTGACCATCGAGATACGAAACCGTTCCTATCTTCGCGAGAAACTCCGGTCATTCTCAACCCTAACGGCGGGGCGGCCGCGGCGGCTGCCGCCGCCGCCGCGTACCACCACCACCCGCGCAATTGTGTGGTTTCGGAAGCGCCGATACCGATGCATTACATGAGAGAGAGTTGGATCCAAAGAGAAAGACTCCTCCACATGCTCCCCGGAAACCCTAATTTCGCACTCCTTCCGGATACTTCCGCTTCCAGTTCGATCCACATGATGCAGCCGCTTGAATCTGCGAAAGATCCCGGGATGAATGTCGAGGATAACGCCTCTGCCGTCGTAAAGGGCAGTGGCGGCGGGGGTGGTGGTGGCGGCGGCGGTGGTGATGATGCTGGTGGGAGTGGGCCGGTGAAGAAGCGGTCGTCGGGAAACCCTAAAGGCCCGCGGGCCAAGAAAGCGAAGAAAGGCCCAGCTATACCGAAAGAAAACGGCAATCCCGCCGGCCAACGTTCGAAAGTCGTGAAACGGAATATGGACGTGGTGATAAATGGGATCGATATGGACATTTCGGGGATCCCGATACCGGTTTGCACCTGTACCGGAACTCCACAGCAGTGTTACCGATGGGGTTCCGGCGGGTGGCAGTCGGCATGCTGCACCACCACCATTTCGATGTACCCGTTGCCGATGAGCACCAAGCGTCGTGGGGCCAGGATCGCGGGAAGGAAGATGAGCCAAGGCGCGTTCAAGAAGGTGTTGGAAAAGCTAGCCTCTGAAGGTTACAACTTTGTTAACGCGATCGATTTAAGGGCTCATTGGGCTAAGCACGGAACCAACAAGTTTGTAACGATCAGATAAGTCTCCGTGGCTAGCGGGGTGGACACTGGTATATGGTTCGTCTTTAACTTGTATATACTTCTGTGGTCGTTCGCAGGGGTATACTTGCTCATGAATTTTCCGTTTTTTCCGAGCTTTAGACATTTGGGGTTCCATTTATATTTCGATTTATGCTAAAAAAAGGATATTTCTTGGCCATCTAACGGTAGAATTATGGATTCGGTTTCTTTAAATCTAAGTTTATTTCGCTTTTTGATCACATTGCTCGGATCTTTATGCTTCGCTTGTTTGCGTAATCAATCTCGAATGCATTTGTTGAATTTGGGTGTTTGGCTTATGTTGTGCGACCAAAGTCGATCGCTATAGAAAAGAACTCGTAAACATGGAAATAACCATGTTGTATGAAATCACAATCGGGAATCGAGGGTTTTGGGATTTCGTCTTGTGTATGGTTTTGTAACGGAGATTCTTTGAATTGAATGACGATTGTAACGAATGTTAGCTCAATTTTGAAATTATGCGTAATTCGATCATGTGACATGTTTTAATGGAAAGAGAAGCACAAAAACATTTCGAAGAAAAATGTTTCTTTATAATATCTCATGTTTGGTACAACATTAGTTGCGTTTGGTACATGTGACTAGACATGACAGAACAGTACAGAACATATTTGACACGACATTAGACTGGAATGATACAGGGCTTAAATCTGGGAGAGGGATTACAATTGGTAAATTACAAAACTACCAATGTTAAATTAAAACCTTAAAACTTTTATCCACCCTACCTCATTTTTGCCGGTTCAGTTTCGTTTTGTTTAGTTCTGTCTTCTTCGGTTCTGTCATGTTGATTATGTGAAGCTTTTCGAAGGGTAAAAATTTGATCCGAATCAAAGACCTTTAGAAACTAATCAAATCGGGCGTTTCATTTGTGTTGCAATGACGAAAAGGATTCGTATTGTTCGTTCTGGTTTCTATGGGAAAATCCAAACTGATAAGCTCCATTTCCTGATCTGATTACAACTGATCATCTTCAAAGATCTCCAATTCATCTGTGATTATCATCCTCCTCGGCCCGCTTCTAGAATTGTTAGGTCCACGGGTTTCTGTTGTCGTTTTCTCTTCTATATCACGTGTTTCTGCTCTTCTTTTGGGAGAAATCGTTTGTTTCGGGATTGATCGGAAGCGCTCTTTATCCGGTTTTCAAGACTAAGAATATCTGCTTTGGATATGCATTTGACTTCGGGAAATTCGGATGCCTTGACAACGCCGATGCTTCTGCAGAAGTCTAGATATTTAGATAGTTTTTCGCGTTGAGCCATTGCCATTTCGATAACGGATAATGTTATTTTGGCTTCTATTATGTCAGCTGAATAGATCCTGTCGAGAACGCTAACGATCCTGTCGCATATGCTGCTGTAAATATCGAAACCCTCGGCTACGATGCGTTCCATGGCATCAAGAACGAGCAAGTTTTTGCTGGCTGCGTATTGTGGTTTGATCTGGAGCAACATGTTGAACAACCGTTGGAGTTTCTGTAGCCAAACGAGATCCTGGAGAATCCGACAACTTTCGTTCATTTCCTGATCGTCTTCCCGTTGCTGCGAAAAAATGTATAAGAACGACGATTTCTGGTCAAGGAAAGCGTAGTAATCCCGGATAAAGGCCTCGAAGCTCCATCTTTTCACATTCCCCGAACGCCCGTGTTTGAAACCGGAAAGATCGAACGGCAACCGTCCGATCGTCTGAATGGCGGGGACTTTGCAACAGAAAACTCCATGCATAAGCATGAGGCTTTTCAAGGCCACCACCCAGTTGTGGGTCCTCTCCATTCTGTCGGAGAGGGCCCACAACAGAGGGCGGAGATGATCATCGGATTCATGAATCCATGCATAGACACATTGGGTGTGGCAGGTACCGCGGTACGATTCATCGTGGCTGGTGGCCTTGATGACTGCTTTTTGGATATCGGGATTCCAGAACGTTGAACGATTTATCAGTCTTGCTTTGACAAGACTGTTTTCATCTTTCAACGCCCCGGAAACCCTCCTCCACATCCTATTATTTCCTGTTGCAAATTAACCTTCCCGCTATTCTTCCGTGTTTCTTTGACCTTTTCTTTTCTTCTTCTTTGTTTTTAGTTTTTGTTTTCTGATTCTAAGTTCATAATATATTTGATTCCTGATTTTGCTATTATTTTGTGGTTGGACATTTTTTGTTTTTTCAGGAATTACCCATGAAAATCGGCCACACATATGTATATATACCAATGCCAATTGGTTTATGTGTTCAAAATTAATTAAATAACACATACCTTAGCTCAAATGATATATAAACAACAATAAAAAGTCTTTATGTACCAAGATATAACATCAAGCATTGAAAATGATACAATTTGGAGAACAAAATAGATATACATTCATGAAGAAAATAAGATGAGAAAAATGAATAAAATAATACAAACCCAATTATGAAAACTTGAATTTTTGGACAAACAATTTAAACCCTCTAAGCCAAAAGGGCTTTTCTATTATCTCCTTCACCAGTACAAACACACCACCAGATCAAGGACCAGGTGAACCAGGGGCACCATCTTTGGTCAAATTAGACCGAAGATTCGCCCTATGATTCAACCTTTACTTTATACCTACACTTTGGACAAAGTCCTGGCAGCTTTCAAACCAAAAAATATACTCGTTTTGAGTACTCGCGACTCGTCCCTGACCATGTCACGTGATGTCAATCACAATCCAGACCCATCAGGAAGCTGTAGTTGGTTTTTCTTTAACCATTTGCCAAACGGACGGAAATAACCAGGGAATTGAGAGCAGAAAGCAAAATTTGAACACCGTTGTATATATATGTAAAACACAAACATCATGAGGCTGCTGATGCCTTCTCCAGCTTCTCTTTCTCGATGGCTGCTCGTCTCAGCTCGGCATGCTGAGCAACTCCGTTTGCCAGTGCCTGATAACGGAAGTCAAGCGTCTGCGAGAGGTTCTGGAACCTCGTTGGATCGGATGCTTGCAAAACTACGGATAAGTAAACCCAGAATTTGAAGTTAGATACGGAATTTGAACATTGAAGCAAGTCTAATTCATGAACATGCAGCTTACCTTTCACAGTATCCACAAAGAGAACAAAGGGATCCACTTCATCAATAGGTGACTGCAAGTCTTCATCATCACTGAAGTCATCATCAGAGTCATCATCATCGTAGTCATCAGTTGACCGGAATGCCTTTGCCTGAAGATAAGTTTGTGAGAAGGAAGTCCAAAAGGGATTAGACAATTTTACATTACTGATGCAAAGAAGTTGTTAGTAATAAAAAAAATAGTTCTCCTTAAATAACTGAATTCTTAGTTACAAACCTGTGCAGCCAATTTCTGAAGTCTCAAGCTATCAGCTTCATCGCCATCCTCATCATCTACTCCCATTTCCTTGTCAGACCCATCATCATCGTCATCATCCGTTTGCAAACCATCATTCATGTCGTCGTCATCTTCCTCAGGCTCTTCTTTCTCCGCTTCTGTGCATGAATTATAACCATGAGACATAAATCTAACTTCATATTATAAGCGTGAAAGATGGGTATTAGTAACCAGATGACAGTCATAACGAAATAGAGAGGATGAAGAAACCTGCAACTTGATCCTTGTAGGCAACAAGCAAATCAAGCGTTGCCTTGAAAACACGCTCTAAGGCCTCCCCCGGTAACTGATCCACAGGGAGCGAAAGTAGGGATGTCAAACCCAAACAGCAAATTTTCTTATCATTTTCCCTGACAAGTCACAAGACAACAACATTTCCTATGAAGAAATACAGAGGAAATCAGCAAAAGTAGCTGCTGGAAGTAGATTATCCAAAAGCATATGGGAATGCTTTTAGGGAATCCACATATTAATAGGGTTGTTACCTCCTAAAATTAACCCGCACACCATTCTTTTTAGTTTGTTGCAACATCTGAAACCATAGGTTAAAGATTTCTGTAGCCACACCAAGCTTTTGTAATATATTGAGCGTCAAAGATGGATTGTAGTATAAAGCATCAGCAACCTGCATGGGGCATAAACATTATCCAAGATCATCCAAAATCACAAATCAAAATCTGGAAACAGTAGCACCCCAAGAATGAAAAGCAAGCAAAATATCAAGTAATGTCATCATTCGAAACTCTATCTATAGAACAAGAAACATGCCCTTTTCCATCTACACCTCCCTTTGTAAAACTGTAAGATTCTTTTATAATGTAACATGAAAGATGGAAGTGGTGTAACAAAATAATCCATTTTAAGGTTTAGTTGGCTCAGAAGTCCATGGGTTCAGAAAGATAACAGTACTTATAACATATATTACTACCGTGTATCATAAAAAACAGTCAAATTATCAAAAGATGTCAGAGACAAGTGCGACTTGATCTGTAGATATATCAGCGATGCAGGAAATGTTAACACCCAGTTCCGAAGCAATAGAGGGATTTGTTGATAACATGTATATGCTATATGAAGTGTGTATATGGTATTGCAGATTTCAGTATCCCATTGTGAGCAGACTATATTGTAAGGCCAAGAGAATAAGGGAGATAAGCCAACGTGTTCTAAGCCTGAGAACAAAATCTCTACTTCACTCTAAGACTGGTCTGAATAGCAAGATGAAGCTAAATCTGCATGCAATTACATGCCTTATACCTTGCAAGTTAAAAAAAGAAGACGACAAAAAAAACAATGAAATGTGAAAAAGCTGGTGCTTGATTTAATCATTTAACTTACAACTTGCATCAAGAGGCATTTCAAGAACGGACGTTCAGCTCGGTGCAACCGCTCGACTGTGATTCTAATATATGGCTCAACCCAGAGGTCCACCTGGCCCCTGCAGTTTTGTAACACTACTGCTATAAGCTTTGGTGCAGGTTCAATGTCATTGTCTTCCAAGTTTTTGTCGCTCATTATCTGGGGCACAAGAAAGATAATAGATTGAAATAAGGAAGATAAGTATCAAGTAATCCAGAGTTCATAAGCATCTAAGCAATACAGGAAATGCTTTTTGAAGAAAAAATTCAAGGAATACGAGCAGCATACATTGGAAAGCATAAGCCACAAACTTTGTTGGTAGTCTGGCTCCTTGCATGTCAGATAGTGCACTGTACTCCTGGATATGTAGTTGTCCAAAGGAACAAGAATATCTACAAAAAGATAAAACCCGGAAAGAAGCATATGCAATAAGCATGTGGAGAGCTCCGCCTACGGAAAAGAATAAAGAAACTGAAAAGATAATTAACATACTTGGAAAAAAATCAATAGCCCACTCAGCCAGAGCTTCCATCAGTAACGGCCAAAGACTCCACATATCCATGGATATTGTCGGTGAGAAAAAGGTCATGTATGATACAATTTCCAAAACTTCTTCGAAGACCTCTGCAGTAATATTTATAATTTAGCTACAGCGTACAAGAAAATCAGGAATATCCCGTTCCTGAATTTGTCATGGTACTAAGAAATAACCATGGCCAGATAGAAGAATTATCTGCCAAACCACCAAGTTCTTTTGGAGCTGAACTAATTACGAGAAGTAGGTACGAGTTGATTTGTAGAAACCAAGTGCTTATCTCTAACAAGTTGATATCAGCTAAATTGAAATGGATGAACATTAGAATGAGATGCATCAAGATGCACCGGATCAATTCCCTTTTACGCCGCAACTCATGGGAGGGTATTTGATTAAAAGTGATCAACGGTTTAAAAGTACTTCTCACACTTCTCACATGATCCCATGCTTGTATGTACATATACATATGTATATATACGTATATAAAGGTGAAGATAGAAAGTTGAGTTTATGATCATCCTTGAAGCATTTATTGTGTATATGAAGAAAAAGTAGCAACAGATACTGGATAAGAAAAAGAGAGAATGAGAGCAGATTTAAGACTCTCATCAGACTTGAGCAGGCTAAATCAAGCTCAGTAGCTCACATTCCCACCCCATCCCCAACCTTACACTCAAGCTCACATCCTCGTCATTGGTCATCAAGGAATATAATGAAGGTATAAAAAAATGCCTCATGCACCTCAGCCATATACATCTTAATATCTTATTGATAGAGTTGCACTCTAGCAACAAGTATCAACAATAATATTATGTTTGCCTTGCATTTTCAAGTCGAGGTGATGTAAATCAACAAAGTTCTCTCCTTACTGGTCGACATCAAATATCAATGTTCAAATTAGTGTCGAACACTAGGGAAAAAATGTCACCTTGTCCATCAGTTGTAAGCATCCGGCGCATTATTGGAAGTAGAGTTGGCTCAACATGGGCAAAAAGGTGAGGAAGCCTGCTCACTGATTCAAGAATAGTGCTAATGGCACGTAAACACCCAACAGCTGCCAAAGCACCAGGATCATCAGCTTCATCTTCAGCTTCAGCAGTGTTCATACACTTCCAAAATGCAGCAGCCTATATCAATAGGAGGTTAGAGTGCGGATAAAAGGTACAATATGTGAAGTACACAATTTTTTATAATTTTGAAGACAAAATCCATCACCAGGTTCTGGCATAAGCCAACAGCATACGGTGCCATCTCCTCCCCAAACTTGTCAACAATAGTCTCAAGGGTAAACACCAGATCCTCGTTTTCAACTTCATTCATAAGCTTAAAGAACTCTGAAAGCAAACCATGTGTAAGAGAAAGAAACTAAATTTGGGATGAGATAATGCAATACCAGCAAACCCTTATTTGATACACATACCATCAAGTAGCTGAGGAAGAATAGGCCTGATTTCACCAAGATCTGCAGAGTAATGAAGAATACCAGCGACTCTTGTTAGGTTTCAAATTCTCAAAGAAGAGAAACTACAACATGAAGGAGATATACTTGCTAGGTAGTTTACCTTTGCAGGCTTCAACAAAAGAACGCAATGCAAAAACAGAATCAACACGAACTGGAAGCTCTGGGTCACGCATCCCAGCAACAACACTTTGTAGTGCTTTGCGGAAATTATTGGGGTCAGAGAAATTAATATGGGCATATTGTCCTGCAACCCATGCAGCCTAATATTCCAAGCAGATCTTATTAGAATAAAGCTCCTAACAAAGATGATAATGAAGCAGGAAGTGTAAAGTTGCAGTCAAATAGACAAATGAGGTTAATGTTGAAATGCAAAATATACCCATTCCGTTCATTGTTACAGAAACTTCCAGAGATATACAGTCGTCCATTTCTTTCTTTTTTTGGATATTGACAGCTTTATATAAAAAAGGAATAAAATCAAATAATAAACTTTACCTTTGCTCTGATATGACCCACCGGACTGCTGAACTCTGGGAAAACATGTTGCACTAACATGTGCTCAAGCTCTGATTTATATGGTTCAGTCTGTTTCAGTTTATCACACAGTGTTCCAATAGCAAGAAGTGCACCATCCTTTTGTCGATAAGGCTTAATCTCAACCGGTGCCTCCTCATATCTGAGAAAAGGAATATGTAGAATACATCATTACAGAATTTTGCAGCTTTTAACAGGAAATATGTTATATAGATAACTGAAGAGGCTGTACCTCTTAAAAATTTCCACAATGAATAATATAAATTTTTGAAGGTTATCTTTTCCACGTTTTCTCACCAACTCACTCACAAAGTCCATTGCTGCAGTCCTAGGACTGTACAGATCTTCAATAATATCTGCAGCAAAAAAAGAATGTTTAGCGGTCAGGGCCTAACTTGTGCTTAGACAAAACACATTGAACTGACCACAAAAGAAACCACCCACATGGAAGACTCACCATAACCCTTTCTCACATACTCATGAGGATCTTCCTCCCAGAGCTTTTGATCGTTGTCATTGAAGCACATAAGTGGAAATATTATTTCAAAAAGAACCACATCAAGTCTTGCTTGGAGAATATTGTATGTAGTAGTCTTGGAAATACTGCAAGCGTGTATAGTCAAATTAAAGAGAAACGTGATACAAGGAAGAGTATAGTAGAATAGAAGGAAAAGATAACAACGGAATAAGATAAAACAATGCATTAATGATACGTAGCACAATATGGAGGAGATCCAAAAAAACACAAAAATCCAAAGAGTAATTTATTAAAGCCAACGAAAAGCATGTATTGTGTAATTGTATGTTTTAGAAAATCAATCACAGAGAATAGTTCAGTAGGCTTATGATATAATCATAGACCTTGGTAACTGCTTGATATAAATGCATTGTGAATGATCATTCAAATGACTATAAGATGATAGCCCTTTCTACATTGTTGGCTAAAAAATGACATCATTTTGATAATATCCCCTACAGTAAGTTTCCAGAAACTGCATTCCTTAAGTATTATTTACGAATGGGACACAAAGACCTCAATGAGTGCAGACACAAGGCGCATGCATCCTCTAAACTTTCGAAAGTGAAACTTATTACTTACAAAAAAAACTATATAACACAAATAATCATTAAAAAGACCAAATAGGCATACCACTTAACTATTGAATTTATTGAAGCGTCATTAACATCAGGTAACATTAAAATATATAGTTGCATCACATAATAAATTTTTTTTTTATTTCTTCCAAAAAAAATTTTTTTTATCAGCATTCAATTGAAATATCATCAATTAACAATTTAACATGAAGTCATTTCACCAACAATATAGCTAACAATAGGAACATATTAACCCGCCGATTTCATTTACCTCAACTCCATAAACAGAATTCAAAGAAAAACAAGCTGAAATGAAGAGACATTTTTGACAGAGCAATCATGAAGAGACAATGACACATAACTGAGGTCAAACGAAGGGCTTAAGGTTAATTCTCATCTTTTTTCTCCTTTGTCTAAATGTTGGTAGAAATGTGATTGCTCTTTTAATTCAAACATCCAAGTGGAAGTTGAAACACTTCAGCAGGCAATAATTTTAGCTTAAAAAAATAATAAGCTGAAAGAGCAGTAACAGAGCAAGGTATTACATGACTGAGTCAATAACCCAAAATCACATGAAACAGACCTATTGCTCAAATATTGCAAAATAAGGTTGGTAACCCTGTCAGGTAAATAGGCACCAACACGGATTGCATTCAACAAGTTCATATGGCATTCCAAAATTTTCCCAGCATAGTTTTTCTGAAAATGTTGTGCAAAGGCTCTGTTCTCTGGGTTTTGCAATTTCAAATCCCCAAACCTGTGGAAAAGCAAAACCAATGAGATGTTTACAGTCTCAAGGTAATTAAAAGGCATTAAAACCAAAACTTACCGTGTATAGAGGCGGTTTAATATATGGACTGTCCACTTCTTTACCTTCCACCATCCCCATGACTTGCGAAGCTCTGGATCAGCAGGTTGACCCTCTAACGGAACAGGTCGCTCCAACATGTTTAAGAAAAGAACCATCCAGGCATTGAACACATTTGGATCGAACAATTTCTTCGGAATCTCCAGCTGTGCAGCATTCATAACAAATTTCATTGTAAATAAGTGTATAAATTGGCATTGGTCCCTAATGTTTTTACAACTTAAAAGTCATGACTCATTTAGCAGCCTCGTGCAATGTTGACCCTTGAGTGCAAATTCAAATTTCTAACCATAAGCAATAACCAACACAAACATGTTTCCCCTTGTTGACTCATTGAACACTGGAAATCCTAACACTAATGTCTGAGAACTTTCTGATTTTCAATATAGAAGACCCCATTGAATATTTCAATTCAGTAACTTACATAAATGGAAGACCAGTATATTTTGCAGATGAGCTTGATTAAATCTGCTACTTCTATTGATGGATTTCCTATCTGAACAAGCCTATTAAAGATATTGAGCAAATGAGGAAATGTCTCCTCAACAACATGGTGAACTGGTGTCCTCTCCTCGTCTGACTTGAACCTACGAATAGAAAATTATTAGTACATATATTGATCAAAGTTTAAAAGATTCAAAGTAACTTGCTTTTAGGGCTCAAACAGGAAAGACCGCATTGAATTTGTATAAAAAATACAAAAATCATTATTAAAAAGCCTATATATCAGCTATACGGACTGCCTTCTATACCAAAAGAAAATAAAGTTACAGTCAGATTTTTTTTTGCCCCAGAGGGATAAAATTGCTAACTGAGTTGCAAGATCACGACTCCCTAAAGCAAGTGAGAGAAAAGATGTTGCACATGATTCAAATTTAAGCTTAAAGATTCTATAGCCTTATTCGGTTACTTATGGCTATTAGGGATCCACAAGAAAAAAAGACAACTTCATAGCGTTCTATTTCAGCGGATACATACCCACATGATATTTATCCTATATGTAAAAATAGCTAGAAAAGAAACTGTAAAAGAAAGGAAACTTCGCAATTCCTTGTTTAGTTTAGCAAAATAATATAAGAAGCAATTTTAAACACCTTATGAGGATCTAGACATGTTCTATTACAAAGGTTACCAAAGCATACAAGTGAAAACAGCTAAATAAACTAAGCTGCAATCTAATCTGTTCAAATACCATGACTTACTCGTATTTTCTAGAAAGAATACGTAGCACAAATAGAGCTCCATAAACTTGCTGGTCCTGCAAATTATGTGTCACCCATTGCAAAAGACTTGGCCATTGCTCAGGATAATCCGCATGTATTATTGTCTTGAGACACTCGCCCAACTGTGCCCTGTTAACAGCATATGGTCGTTGATTTCATAACAAATAGGAGAAAGACAAAGAGCAAAAGAAGCAATAGCTAAAGCAACAGTCTTCACCTCAACAATGGAGGAACTTGCGCTACAAAAACAAGGATGTTCTGCCTCACCAAGTCTTTATCGCTTGGCAAAATCTTGGATTGTTCCTCTAAATTGGAAAACGTTAGATAAAGAAAAGTCAGAAACTTGCAAACTTTCAAGCTAAAAATTCTCCAAAATAAATGTGCATTATGCAAACTTGTTGGTCTGCTAGAGGTTTTTTCAGGTGACCGTTTGCCATTGAGTCGTAAGCAATTACCGGGATCATGGGGTGACCAGTTCTCTGCAACAAAATTCTTAAAATGAATACTTGCAACCTGCCTCACTGCCAAGTCACAGTTTCCATCCACAATGATCTGCAGCAGCCTCACCAAATGCTGAGGAGTGTATTGATACTGAAAAAGAAAACAGCTTTCACATTAACCAAAAGGCTAAAATCACCATGACTCCTTCTCCAGCACAAATACTTTAATTCATCATTAAATCAAGATTCTGTGTCCACTTAACACGTAATTCATCGTGATTTCGGCCATAATCATCTCAGAAAACGCAATTGCCATTTGCAATCAATGAAACAGAACACACCGCCAAAAATATCAAAACTAACAAACAACAAAACAGTTGCAAATCATCTTCCAAATTAAGCATAGCGAGTGAACGCTGTATGTCTATATCCAATGCAAATTCGATCAAAACGAGAAGAAATTCAAACTACCTTATTGAGACTCTCTTCAGCGGCTTTTCGTTCAGCGGGATTGGGACTGAGTGCTGCATTCAGGACAAGAGCAAGAGCTTGGAGATCCATAAAAGCTGAGGATTTAGGAAGGAGTGTGAATGAATGAAGTGATGGCCAGAATTCCTTCCTCTAGCTAGGGTTCACAGAAGAAATCTGCAAGGAGGAGGAGGAGGAGGAGAGAGATGGAGGAAAGAAAGAAGGAATGAATGAGAGTTTGTATAGAAATCATTAGGGTTTAGGGAGACAGCAGCAGACTCTTTTGGTTGGCTAGCAACTATTGGTTGACGGCGTAGCGCGTGGCCCATACGCGCTGTTTAGCCAAAAAAGAAAATAACGATATATACACATTTTTGTTACTGTATAAATTATCATTCTAAAATATACCAACATAAATTTATGGACCATATCAATGAAAAAGGAATTCTCTTAGCTTTTTGAAACGCTATTTTGAGTAGCTTTTGAGGAGTTTATTGTAACTTTTTCCAATTATACCTTTATTAATATTAATTATTAAATTCAAATATACCCTTTTTGGTCATTTTACATACTCATAAGCTAGTTTTTGTCAAACATAATTTGTTCATAAGCTACAACTACTAGCAATCTTATCAGCTACCAGCTAGCTTATCAGCTAGTTTGCCAAGCATAGCCTTAATCTCACTATGCCCATGAACTTTCCTTCCTAAACCATCTCTAACAGTTTCTTTAAAATAAAAATAAAGTAAATTATGGATTTGGTCCATGTGGTTTGATGGTTTTTACAGATTTGACCCCTAGACTTCATTAATTACGGATTTGGTCCCTGTGGTATGCATTTTATGTTGGATTTGGTCCTTATTATATGCGATTTGTTTTGAATTTGGTCCATGTGGTATGCATTTTTTGTTGGGTTTGGTCCTTATAGTATGCACAAATTTAATGAATGGTCGTTAGGCTGGAGGACCAAATCCAAAAGAAAATGCATACCACAAGGACCAAATCCGTAATTAATGAAGTCTAAGGACCAAATCTATAAAAACCACCAAACCACAGGGACCAAATCTGTAATTTACTCTAAAAAGATAGATAAAATAAAGATTTTTAGCTTTTCATATAACTCAAAAAATAATTACCATTTAAGATAACCAATAATTTTGAAAATAAAAATTTAGAGAGAGAAATAATGTTTTAGTAGATGGATAAAATATTTTAATATTATAACTGATGTAGAAATCTCCAAAATGGCGAAGCTGTTGGAGATGACGTAATATTTCTTTTAGAGATTTTGAGTTTTAGTTCTTCATTTTGAAGAAATTTAGGGAAGCTCTTAAAGATGCTCTTACACGAATCCTTCTTATGTATCTTTTCAGTGTTTGGTTTATAATTATAACTGATCTAAAGGTCACAAAGGTTGTGACATAGTGGTTGAGGCTCAGGAGGATGTGGTGGAATATCTCATCTATCTAAGGTTCTATTCTAGGCGCCCCACAACAATTGTTGTCATTGGGTTATCAGGTATTCAGGTGTTGATGTCTTACAGCTATAATTTGTCAGAATTAGTATGTGCATAGCCCAAGACACCGTTCTAAAAAAATGTTCAGATCACTTTTTACCTTGAATTCATTTCTCAATGGAAACCAACCATCATTGAACTGTAAGAACTTAAATTATATTACATATTTTTTGGATAATTATGTGGTTTCGTTGTAGCTTACCATCCACAGTGGTGACAACTCTTGCCAATGGTATCAGTCGCCACATCAGCGTCATATCAGCTTTCCACTATGTTACCAAAACCTTACCAATCCTTACCACCAATCTAAATTGACTGATTCCCTAATGGCCACAAGGTTTTTATAGCGCTTAGATTTAAACCCAGATAAAATAACATTCATACTACATCCACCTAATAATTGACCCATATGTCATAGAGTACACTTTTATCATATGTGGTTCTAAGAAAATATATACAATGTTAACATTCACTCAAATTTGAACCCAATTACTTGTTGGGTCCTTTTGATGTAATTAACCATTTCTAAAGGAGAACCCAACTTCCATTTTATGCCACCATTATGGGCTTTATTGTCAAGACTATCCTCATTATTTATATGATAAAAAGGTCTTTAGAGATCCATGGTCTAGTGGCTAATGATGAAATCATCTACCGCACTAATCTTTAAAAGGAACAAATGCCTATGCAACAAAATTTGATCGCTAGTCATCATCAAGTTGTTAGAAAATAAATGAAGTAAAGTCAGAAAAATTTGAGTCGGCTTTAAAAGAATTACATTTTTGCTCGTCATAATAAGGGCAGATCGAGTCTCCAAGGCTTGGATGAACCGGTCCCAATAAAGCACGTAATGATTTATATTAATCGATTATTACCAAGAGAATGCAACACCATCCAAGTATACTGATGCTATTAGAACATCCTTAAGAGAGGTTCTTATAGGCAAAAAGGGTAGTGACTTATAGAAACTAGCATTGTCGAGGATTCTTATAAGAACTCCATTAGGTTCTTATCATGAAAACTATGAGAAGTGACTTTGCCTGGTTTTTTATTTTTTATTTTTTTTTGATTTCGTAACTATTATTGATGTTGAAAAAATCAACAAGGTCCACAAAAAGCAGGTTCTTTTAAGAACTACCGTTGTGGACTTTTAAAAGGGTTCTTAATTTGATGAGTTGAAGATGAGATAACAACAAAACGTGTAAACAAAAGGTTCTTATAAGAACCTCTATTGGGGATGCTCTTATAATGCATACATTAGTAGGAGTCTTGTGAAGTCAAATGATTGGCAATCCTAAAAATAGTCCATGTGGATTTATACCATCAAATCAATGGACTTTTAGCTTAAGGAAGCGGTTCTCCTATCTTCGAGCAAGAAGTTAACGAAGTAAAGTTAGGGATTTCCCAAAGTAGCAACGTGCAGTTAAACTTTATTCATTTTGTGGGAGAAAACGACATGGAATTGAGCTAATTGTTACATAATGAGATAATGTCTTTGTAAAAATTATTTCTTTTGGGCCTTACTTATTGTATCTCTTCATTGACTTTTGTATGGTCTGAATTATTTCCTAAACCGGATTTGCCCGTAACGTATTCATTTTGCTTTACAGAGGAGCTTTCAAAACCACATCTAAGAGATTGCAACTTGACAATGACTACCTAGGAGAATCTTTGAATTTCGATTTTGAGAATGGTCCAAACCTAATTAGAAGAAGTTGTTGCAACAATTATTGAAAAAATAGGTTGCCTTGAATAGAAAAGGTATTTATGTCTCATGCTTTTGAGTTTTCTGTTATTACTCTAATCATAGTAACTTGTTACAATTTAACAAATCTCTACCAATTCTCAATCATATATATTGGGACTTGCATAATGTTTATTTTGGTACTCCAAAAATCGTATGAATAACCTTGGAGTATTAGGATGTGCAACTAAGATACATTGACAAAGTTATGTTTGTTCTCATTGAATAACTAGATGCCTAGCTTGAAAATAACTTGGTAACAGAATAATTAGAAAAATCGAGAGAACATCTTTTATTTTTATATAAAAAATAGAGATTAGTTTTATGCTTATTAATTTATTTACTTCGAGAACCTCTTGACCGAGAAATGGATAACGGTTTTCTAAAACAAAATCATCACTCAATACCAAATAATAATTATAAATTTATGACGAAACTAATGAAAAATAAAACAATATTAAATGAGTTAAATAAGTTGTTAAAGAAGATACATAGTTGGTTATTTTGACTTATTAATGAAAGTTGATATTCTAAGTATTCAACCACCAAATTAAAAAAAAAAAGTGAATTACAATATTGATCGATATGGTTTCTTTAAAATTTAGATACACTCCCTTAAATGTATTGTCAAAAAGCTATGATGTTGTTTTATTGACAACATCGATTGGGAGATAAAGATTTGATGTAGAGGTTCCTGAACCAGAGTGCATACCCCAGACCCCAGTTGCATGTGCATTAGTGCACGGTCCATGTTTCGTGGCTATTTTACGAGCTCTTTAAAGAAATTGTTATCCTTGATGCTATTTTCTAATTTTAAAAAGTTAATCTATTATGTTGAATGTTAATTATAAGTTCGTTTAGATATTATTATGATAAAATAACTTATTTAAAATGCATATGTAACAATTTATGCAATATGCATATCTATCTATTGTTTTTATAAAGGTTTCTTGTAAAATGTTAGGGATGGATTTAAGTGGTTGTTTTCTATTCATACCTCCTCTCATGGGGGTGAGTGACATGGGGCAAGGGGGTAAGAACTAGGTGTGTGCGAGGGGTATGAATAGGGTTGTTCAAAAAAACCAAAAAACCGACTAACCGACTTGCCCCGCACAAACCGAAACCGAAAAAACCGATATCCGCAAAACCCATAACCCGAAAAACCCGAAAAGTCGGGTGCCCGTTAAACGCGGGGCGGGTTCGGATTTTAAAATTCGGTATCCGCGGGTA
>LUCG01205537.1:0-11821 GCA_001633085.1 Carthamus tinctorius | reverse complement strand
TTTGTTGATTTGAACTTGGAGTGTCCGGCGGCGCTGAGGCTGACGGCGGGGGCAGGGGATGAGGCGGCGGTGGCGTGCAGGAGCGCGTGTGAGGCGTTCGGAGATCCGATGTATTGCTGTAGTGGGGCCTACGCGACGCCGCAAAGCTGCTCTCCGACGTCGTATTCGGAGTATTTCAAGAAGGCTTGTCCGACGGCGTATAGTTATGCTTACGACGATGGAACCAGCACGTTTACTTGTTCGTCGGCGAATTACGTCATCACTTTCTGCCCTACTCCGGCCAACAGGTGTGTGTTTACCATTCTACCCTTTTTCGTTTTTTTTATGAGTAAGTTGCAATTTTGGTCCCTTTGGTTTTGGCAATATACAAAAATGATTGATTTTGGTTCATTCATAGACGCTAAATTTTATGCGTAAACTTTGAGCATCTCCGATGGATGGTAGTTCTCGTAAGAACCTATTTTATGCACTTTTTGTTGTCGATCTCGTTTCCAACTCATCAAATTAATGTCATATCTTATAATTTTCATGGTAAGAACCAAGGTTCTTATTTAAGAACCTAAAGTAGTTGGGGTTCTTGTAAGAACCCTCTACCATTGTAGTGCTTGTAAGCCACTACACTTTTAGCTTATAAGAACCTCTCATTTTGGAGATGCTCTTACTCATGTTCCTTACACATGGAAAGCTCACGGATGGATTAGATTTTCACGAGTGAGAGGGTCTAAAACCGAGCATTTCATATATTATAAGGCCACTCATATCACTCTTGGATAAAGGGGTTAGGCTTGGAAGCAGGTGAGGGGGTAACACCTGTACGGGCCCCTTTGGTTACCTTTCGGGTACCACCCTCGGGTCTCCACACCCGCTAGGTACCACCCACCCTCCTTTCTTCCTTCTTCCTCTCTCTTAAATATATATTAAAATAATTAAAAAAAAGTGGGGTAGGATACGATGTGGTGCTGAGGTGGTATCAGGGTTTAAAGGATTGAAACGGCAACGGTACTCATGGTCTAGGGGTTTTACTTGTATAAAAAATTCGGTAAGGACCAAAACTAAAATATAACAAACAATATGGTCCAACATTGCAATTTAATACAAAATAGTCATTTTGTCAGTTGCATGTCTTTTTCTGTCATACAAATTACGATGCGATCAGGTTCCCATTTCGCCAGGCTTTTAATTTAAAATTAATTTCCCATTACCCCCTCTTTTATGTCAACTTACCTTTTTCACCCCCTGTAATTACACTAAATTCACCCTATGCCCCTTATACGCTTGAATTTTTTCAAGAAATATCTATTTGAGACCTTTTTATTTTAAACATTAAAACTTGTATTTATTTATATTTATGTTTAAGGTTATTTATTTCGAGATTATTATTTAATGTTTTAAAATTAAATATTAAATGTTATTGATGCACATGTGCAGGTCGATAGTCGGTGTGCCTGCCGACTGAAAACTTAAAATAAAATAAAAAAATAAAAATAAAAAAAATATCTCAAACATATAAACATAATGCCGCCCACTCAACCATGACGATAAATTATAATTATTTGTTTATTATTTTTCATAGTTTTTAAATTTTCTGAATTATTGAATTTTGTGCAGCCGCAAAACGACTGGAGCCGGCCAATCGGAAGCCAATAGCGGCGCCGTTTCATTGGCTAAAGCTCTCAGCATTTCTTCCCTCATGGCTGCAGCTTTCATATTGGAGCCGGCTTGGCGGTTATAAAATTGTTAAGCCAAATGGGGTCATTTTTACTGATATACCCCCGGTGTTTGTTTGTTTTTTTTTGTCATTTATAGCCGGCTTCATTTCACCCAAGCCGGCTAGAGCTCTAAGATATTGCTAAGTTTTAGAATGTTTTGTAGTGAATTGTAAATTTTAGAATTTGGTTAGGATTATTGGATATGTTTTCTTTTTTAGTATGAGTGTTATTTTTACATGGTTTTGACAACTTTATAATTCAAGATTTGTTGGTTAAATCATGGTGGATTATTGTGTGTAAAAGAGGATTAATCCAATCATATTATTAATTTAAATATGGTGTTTGTTTGTATAAAAGTTTTGAAATAAACCCATTTGGATCTATGATTGAAGTAAACAAGTTTGGATTTATCTTGCATTAGTTATAAGATATTATGATTTTTAATGTCATAAAATGACAATACAAGTAATACATCATGATTCATGCTTTTGTGATTTTTCTGTTTTTATGTTGAATTAATTAATTCTTTTTAACATTGAGATTTAAAATTGATGATGAGATTATATATTTTTAGTGGAATGACCTTCGATATTAAATGTTGTGTTTTAATTTCTTATGAAACAACTTCTTTTATCCGAATTCAGTGTTGATTATATATACTTCGTATTAGATTCAAAATTGTTATTTTACCTTTTTTATTTCTCTAGTATTAAAGAAACAACATGACACAACTTATGATACTAATATCTCATAATTTACAATTTATTTTTTAACCTAGGTGCATAATTGTTGCATATGACTAGCACAATTTAACATAAGAAATTTAATATCTGGTAACAGGATCTTAAATTCTTAATGCTAAAAAGCCTTCATAACTAGTGCGTGGGCCACTTAACTGAAGAAATTTCACCCATCACGACAAAGGATGAAAACCACAACAGAATGCAAATTATAACATCATGTAGCAATGAAAACTAAAGTTTCCGTAAAATCACACATATTGTCGTTTTGATTTACTCATTAAAAGATTATGAATCAATATTAGAATCACATGGGTCTTATTTAAATATCTTTCATTAAATAAAACCAATAAATTTAAACTAAATCTTAGGTCAATATAGTTCTTTCAACAACTTTCCATCTTGCTCCCACAAGAATGTGTCATCATAGCAAGAAAATGAAGAATATGCCCAAAGAATTTCCAAAAGTTTGTGAACAAAATACTTTAAAGAAATGGATAAAAAGGGGTTTATACACACTTTTAACCAAAAAATGCAAATAAAAAGTGCTTAACCAACATGACCCTACCTATTTGGGTATTATATGGTAACATACAATTTAACTATATAAAATTTGAAGTATATAATTGAAAAAGGCAACACAACCACCATTTTCAAGTGTATGACAACAATTAGTCATCATTCATGTGGATATTGTTGGGCTTTTTGCATACTTGTTTTCATTACTCACATGGAGTTTAACATGACAACACTTGTCACTCCATGTGGCCCTACAAAATAATCATCTTAAAGAAAAGCACCACAAAATAATCATCTTAAAGAAAAGCATGAATATTTTTTGTTGAATCTTGTCGGTGTTGTGAAATGATATAATGAAATATAATGGCTACCAATATCACATGTAAATGAATAAAGTTCATTACAACTATATAAATACAATCTCTGCTAATTAAGGAGCACATCATCGACAGAAGGGATGAATATATCAATGTACATTTAAAAATGGACAGACTGATTANGGGGGGGGGGGTATGTGCATTGAAAAAATCAATCTTTCTTCGTTTCTTTTATTACATGTCTATAAACCTTAAAGATTTGGCATTAAATGTGACAAGATAGTGATCATGTAGAACGTGATCTTCACAATTATTCTATCACGATCCGAAATTTATTTTGTTGAAAACATTTCTACACTATTATAGTTTGTCCATCATTAAGATATTTTTGTGGACCAAAGTGTTCCCTTATCATGCACCCTACATAGGGGTGTGCAGAAATCAAATGATCCAAGTACAACCGACTGATCCAATTACAAACCGACCGACAATGATTATTGGATCGGATCGGATGAAAAATTTTGACATCCAATTGGATCGGATCGGTTCTTGAATGGTAGTCTAGAACCCACCAAAACCGACCGATCCGATCCAATTGACCATCCAATCTCAACTGACCGTACCCATCCAATTATCATCCAATGACCCATCCAGTTACCATTATTGTATTGTATGTTTTAACTTTTTTGTATTACTTAATAGTTATTGAATGGATGGAACTAACATTATTCCATTGTTTGGAATATTGGATTATTATATGAATTATTGTGAAATGAATTAAAAACATTGGATGGATTTGATTAGATCATTCGTTTGATGTCGGATGGATCCGACCGATTATTATCGGTTGGATCCAATCCTATCCAATGAATATCCAATAAGAAAATCTTGTGAATGGAACCGAACCGACCCAATCATCCATTGGATTGGAAAAATCCAACATCCAATGGATGATCGGATCGGATCGGATCCCCTCACATCCATTGGATGTCAACCGATGCACACCCCTAGTCTCTACACGATTTATTTTGAAATGAAATTTGACCACGTGTTTGGTTGGTAAGAACTCAATTCCTTAACTTAAGTCAAGGAATGATGAATTCCTTAAATTGTGGAATTCAATGGATTCCATCAAGTTAATTCCATGAACCAAACATCACGAAGTAATTTGGTCAAAGGAATTTGTCATTTCAATCCCATCAAATTTCTTTAAATTCCATGAACCAAACACCACCTAAGACTCGTAATATTTATTATAGGGCACGCCATTGGTTACGAATTCGTATTTTATAAGTATTCAACTTTTAAAGCAAATCATTTGGTTGTACCTGAGAAGAGTTTTGAGAGTAATCAAAACAGAAGGAAACCATGACTTTTGTGGGAAATATACAAGTATGTAAGTTCTAAACGCATATTTATATTCAAAGGCATCCATGCGCATGCCTGCCACACACAACTTTGAAACAACAAATGATACACCGATTCCCAACCTCTTGTGAAAACGGTATTTCATGAATTGTTTATAAATATCGTGATAGATATTCATGATGAATAATATACATGAATAATCCAAGTTTATTCATCATGAATAATCCAAGTTGTAACAGAAGTAATCTAAAGCATATTCATCATGAATGTTTAAGAACCCACATAAATGCATTATGAAGCAATGAACCTGCAGCTTGTGTCTATTCTTGATGAAGAAATTGCAGCAAGAAGAACAAGAAGTGACTGGTGATACATTCAAAGTATTATAGATGAAGGCAAACATAAATCTAGACCAAATGATATTTAAAGAGTAATTCTGACCAATAATGGATAACAGTGATCCTTCTCATAGTTAGGCCACGAGGAATCGCTCTTGATAAACCTCTCGTGACGCCTCCAAACCTCCGTGTCGTAAACCTCATCTATCCTGAACTGGAGGCCACTCTCTTTGACCTCCGTTAGGAACTCATCCAACGACTTGCCTCTTTTTGGCCCGAAAAATATGGCTTCCGAGGGGCCCTCCTTCTTCAACAAGCATTTTATGGTCTGAACAAGGCCTTTGTGAAATTCTTTGAAAAAAGTGCTGCAAAATGACCACAAACTTAAGATCATATTACCAAAGGGTCATTGTCTCAGTGGTTTTCAGGGTTACCAGTAGAGTCTAGACTCTAGCCTTCCTCGAGGTCACAAGACCAAATATGAGAAGTGTGTGTGTGTGTGTGTGTGTTTGACGTATATAAATATTAGATTATATTAGATAGCCTTGGATCACAATAGATTAATTTTACAAGTTCTTTGACATCTAGAGATTTTCAGTTCATTGAAGATCAAGTGCATCACAAACGATTGCGAAAACGCCTGTCAACCATAGAAATTAGAAAATGAGGAGGACAAAACTGTGATTATCACTAACATAAGCGGAAGGATTTCCAGTTTTAGGCTGGGTTATAGAAAGAACCATTTACGAACATAAGAATGAATTGCCTAATTATGATGCAATTAGAACATCCCGTAGATGCTTGAAATGAATACATGACTACGGAAAGAAAGAAAACTCAAAATTGTAACGTTTACCAGTCACTTGCAACGATGATATCAAATCTGTTGGAAATATCCGATGCCTCTTCCTGATTCCAGTGCAGCATCATGCTCTTCACTCTTGTACCACCAAAAACACTGGAATTGGCGTTTATGTTACGCTGAATATCTAAATGTTAAGCATCTCCAATTTGAAGCAAAACCAAAGGACTTAAGGGAATTTGGTCAAGCAGAATAAGAAAAATCAAAATTTTAATTATAAAAAGTACGACTTTATTAAAAAATGGCATGCGAGTGGGTTTTTTGCAACAAAAACGTGGTTTTTTTTCCCTTTCTGTTGCTGTTATGGAAAAAACGAATAGAGGGCAAAAGCATACGAACTTGCAACTTATAATTCCCGCATGCAATGACACTATAGACTGCAACCACTTTTTGTTACTTAGGGGAACACACATCAAATTAAAGCGGATGCCACTTTAAGACTCCTATAAGAATTTCCACTATATCTGCACGCTAGAGTGGTAGCACGGGCACCCCCTCCTTCCGTCTTATTTTCCACCCCTGCCTGTGCAACACCCCATACTTTTGCATGAACATGTAGAATTCAGTTATTAGAAAGCAATTGAGCTACAAGATTAAGAACTTTGTTACGTAAATGGGATAACCATATAAAGGATCACTTCTTAGAAGGCCATAAGGCTTCTCTGTGTTTGTGAATCCATGAATATCGTAATGTTTGAAGTTTAATCATATTTCTCAATCTTTTTGATAGAACTGTATGCATTAAGAAACTATGTTAACAGTAGGCCACCACCTATGTACCCTTTGAACTACAACTTTTATGGCTATTTGCAAAACCAACTGCTACTGCAGATAGTATTATGCACAGTTAAAGCTATTTTGTGTAAATTAACATCTTTCATATAAATATGCGTTGAAGATGGGAACAAAGAGGATACAATCAACTACTTGAGGATTTCCATCTGATATAACAACTTCTGACGCCTCTGTGACAGCTGCAATAACCAAGCCTGCTAAGCCATATCCTGATCCAAGTTCAATGACTCTTTTAGACCTAAATTAACAAAAAAGCTACAATACAGGATTAGGATGCGCTTTTATAAGTTCTCCCACAAAGGATAATAACAGTAAGAAGGAATTAACTTAACAGTAGAGACAAAATTTAGTAACCTGAACAAGTCTAGCTGCGACAAACAATAATAGGCAAGGACTTCTTCTGATGGCCAAGAACCTATGCAGTTTGAAAGTATATAAATATTATGGAACATAGAAAGGAAAGAGAAAGAAACAATACATAGCTTGAAGAAAGAAATAGATAAACCAAATGCTTGAAGAAAGGAAAAAGGAAATCAATAAATAACATGTATGGGAAGCAGCTGATTTTTCCGATAGATAGTCATATTGTGTATTGCAATGCCCCAAGAAACACAGCTTCCATGAGAATATGAGATGGTGGATTGGTTCCACGGCAAAGAGAAAAGGGAAACAAGATGAGATGACGCACATGAGTATAAAACAATAGTTAGGGACAATGAATGGGCATTACAAGAAGCCAAACCAGAGTGTAACGAAACAAAAATGAATGAGACAAAGTGCAGGAAGATTCTTCTTTGGAGGGGTGGAGCTCGCTATAGAAGGGGGAAAAGTCTGAATAATTAACCATCCAAGAAACTTACTAATAAAGAGTTTCTTCCCTCTCTTTGTGTGTTTTCCGTATTTAGTGTTCTCTTTAATGCTTTCTTAGCAACACGAGGTATAATCATTGTCACTAAGACCAAATAGAGCTTGGAAAAAGTAAGCATGTGACACAAGGCAGATCACCTCTTAATGCTTGTTTTGGGTTACACCATCTTATTAATTGGTTTAGAATTGAAACCTTGTTGTGGTTTAGTCCATCATTTGATCTCCACACCGACCAACCATGAAAAGTATAACGTAGATTTCGATACATGCAATAACTGCTACCGATGTATTTCTAAGCTCATTAGATCTTATGTATGTTATTGCAGTAAAGAACACACAATTAGCACAGAACACAATAAAAAATATCCTTGATCACTTTTTATCCTTATCCTTCTATTATGTTGGGGACTTTGGGTTTCTGGTGTATGTGTATCATCTTTGCTAGTATTTGTTAGTATACTGGGAATTGATCTTTTGAGTAGTGAGAAAACTTACAAACAAGGCCTGTGTTGTCAATGTCATATGTGTTACAGATCTTAAAATCATCAAGGTTTGCACAATTGTCCACTCTCTGACTGCATTAAATTACATAAGTTAGAAAGGATTGCATATAAAGCAAAATCTATACTTTTCTCTAATGAACTTAAACCTAACATTTCATTCATTACCATAAGATTGGAAAAGACAGAGTAATATTATACACCAACACCAGAAAATAGCAGCTACCATGTAAAGATTCAGTCCAAACCTATTGCCAACAGTCCTTCTCAAGAAAAATGTTCTATTGTGTCCTTCAAACTTGTAGTAACACCCATAACAGTAAACAATTGTTTCGACTACCTAAACTATTTAGTATCTACAAAACAATCAGTACCGTTAACTTTTATGAACAAAACAATGGTCTAACCTCATTTTAGTCATGTTTTGCTAGCAAATGTACACTAAGGAAGCCTCAAATTATAATGCCTAATACATAATTTGGAACTTAAATTGATAACATGGAATGACTAGCTAGCAATAAGCAAATGATAGGATAATACAAAGATCTAGAAACATCTGACTATCAATTACCTAAGAATTTAGTAACATCATTAAAATGAGTTAAAAAAGATACTTACTACAGAAAAAGCTTGGTAGCAGTGTGATTGGGCAATGTATAGCAGACACAAGCTTCTCTGGGCTTCACCTGTTCAACTTGAGACTGACAGTTATCCAGTAAACAGAAAGGTATCAGACTGAACCCTGGATTTGCCTTTCTAGAAATCCTCTTGATACCTATTTCAGATTGTGCATCTGCACACCAAATTTCCAAATCACATCTCCAATTTCAACATTCCACAACAAGCGTAAATAAACATGAGTGAGTTGATATTTTGAAAGCATAAGAGGAATGGAGTTAAAGAGAAGGAATCTATAATCAGCAATGAGATGGTGAAAATTTGGAATCTAGTTATAGGAAATATGTTCAAACTTCAAAGGATAGAAAGCGTGAGAGAGAGATTACCAGTGGAAGAAGGAGAAGGAGAAGGAATTAGGGCTTGACGAAGAATTCGCCACCTTAACGACGATGCCTTTCTACTACTACTAGTGTTCTCCTCCATCAATCTTCTCCGTCCACTGTTTTCTGCCAATTCTGTTGTCTTAAACCACGACTAATTCTTTTGTCTTTTAGGCGTGATAGATCGATCAAATATAAAATTATAACCATTGGTATTTAACGCTTATCGGGTAAGTATATATCAGGTGAATTTATAGTACAGGATGACAAAGACTAAAATCTTATGTCATCGTGATCCGAGTCTTACCTGATAAATGATATTGACGAATCTTAGCCGGTAAATATTGACCGGGTAAATTGTTACATATAATACTGTTTTTGGAGACGAAAATATTGTCAGATATGATAATAAATATAATATTTAATTTTATCGGTAAGCACTTACTGGGTACTTAAGTGAACGGCCCTTAGTTAGGGCCAAATCACCTAACCAACCTAATAATCCGATCCAAGTTTTAGGGTTTGGTTAGGCTACACACAGTCATATTTCNGCTTTTTCTCAACCCTCTCTTTACCCTCCCATAACCCTCTACAACTCTCTACAACTCTTACCCAACCCTCACATAACCCTCTCTTTGGCAGCGGCATCATCAACCCGATGACCCCTCAACCCGCCGGCATGTCTCAAGCTCACAGCGGCACCCGCTGAACCCGTCGAGCCCGACGGGTTCAACCCGAGCAGCCCAATCAACCGCTGCACACAACCTTATGGAAATTGTTTTCGTTTTTCTAAAAATGTTTTTTAGAAAATGTAGTTGAGTTTTAATTTTTGGTTTTCTGAAAACAACTTAGAATTTACTATGCTAGCGTGTGGTTAGCCAAGAAAATATAGTCACTATTTTGGGTATATAGAGGTTGCGTTTGTTATGGAAATTTTTTTCAGTTTCTCAAGAAAAATGGAAATTTAGGAAAAACATTTGGTTCATTTAATTTTCAAAAGTTTTTCAAGAAAATAAAAATTCTTAGTTTTTCTAACTTCTGTGTAAATTATAAAACTGATTTTAGTAGTTTTCCAAAATTTTCAAAAAAACATATTCTAATTTTCTAAACTGAAAAATGAAAATTTCACTATTTCAATCAAACGTGTTTTTATAGAAAACTGAAAAGCTTTTACTTCATTTTCTGAAAACGTTTTCCAACATTCGAGAGCCAAACGCATCCTAAGGCACTGTGTAGCGCCTCCCTGGGCTCGGCGGTTTGACTTCACGGGCTATGGCGGGCTGCCACAGGCTGCAGTCCGACAGCCGCAGGCTGGGGCTATCGGCTTCCACAAACCGATGGAGCCGCAACTCAATCTCTCTCTCTCTCTCTCTCATTCCTTTCTCTCTATCGCTCTCTACACTCTTCTTTCTCTCTCTTCTTTTTTTATTTAAAATATATATGTATTGGTTTAGTCGGTTGTGGTACTTGACAGAGTGGACTTGTAGGGGCTTATAGTAGATTTATGGTAAAGCTGGTGTGACAATGACGTTAGCATGCCACTGATAGCCTAAGGAATTCTGGCTTTTGGGTAATAGAAATCAAAAAACTCAATTTGTGGGCGGCTAAATTCTCAAAGGGTCAAATTCAATTAATTCACCAGCGCACACAGAAACCATCAAACCAATCGAATTCCATCATCATCTTCTTCTTCTTCATGAATCACTTTCTCACCATATTTAACACCATCTGCAAATTCAAACATTCTTCAATCGATCTCACCTCCTCCACCGCACCATGAACACTCAATCAAGGTATGCAAGTATCGATCAATCATTACCTCTTAATCAATCCTCTGTTTTGCTACTCTCCTTCTGATTCCATCGATGTTAATTATAGGTCAGGATCAGAGATTCTCAACATTCGCATCCAGATCAAGCATTCATGGATTCCAATCGTCACCTGTCTTCTTCTTCTTCTGATTTCCTATTCTAGCTCAGAATCGGATCTCCTCACCATCGATGTCCACAAAGCAAACCATCTTCTCCGTAATAGCGATTATCGTTACCTCGACGTCAGGTGTGATTCTGTGTGTTTATTTCATCATATTACTATGTTCCAACAACGATCACGGGTGCGTTTGGTAGTGGAAAATTTTCCAAGGAAAATGAAAATTTAGAAAACGCGTTTGGTTCATTCAGTTTTCTAAAGTTTTCCACAAAAAAAATGAAATTTTGTTTGTTTTCTAACTTCTACGTAAACTAGAAAACTGGTTTTAATAGTTTTCTAAAATTTTCTTAACGCGTTTTTTAATTTTCTAAAATGGAAAAATGAAAACCCTAGGTTGTGTTTAGTTGTGGAAACTGTTTTCATTTTCTAAGAAAATGGAATTGATTTTTTATTTTCAATTTTTTAGAAAAATTCTAGAAAACTCGTTTACTTGAAATTAGGGGTGAGCATTGGGACCGAACCGGACCGAACCGCCCCGAACCCGGTTTGGAACCGGAACTGGAAACGGCCGATTCTTAGGACCGAGAACCGGACCGTATAGGTAATACCGGTGCCGGTTCCGGCCCCAGTTTCGGTCCCGGTTTTCCGGTCAAAAACCCGGTTGGAACCGTTTAAATAAGNATTATCTCATATTATTATTTTACTTATTTAAATATACAATTAGTCGACAACAATAAAATATAAATCTATATATACATATATGAGATATTTATATGAGAACGATAACTATTTATATAGTTAGTATCGTCATGGTCAATGGCTTTTTATGGCCGTTTTTTGATGGATTTTTTAATGGTCAATGTTTTTTTAAGTGTTTTT
>LUCG01205526.1:0-19016 GCA_001633085.1 Carthamus tinctorius | reverse complement strand
TTTCGATTTTCTTTTTATTTTTTACTGCAAAACAATACTAGTATTTATTATTATTATTATTTATAATTGCAAACAATTTCCCAATCTTTCTTTCTGAGAACACTAAAACCCTTGGTTGGATTCAATCGCGAAATCCCTTCTACAGTGGTGGTTACTGCATTGAGCCCTAAGATTTTATCCACCTGTGACGCCATTCCTACTCTTTTTCGACTCGATTAACTACTAGGGTTTTCGTCTTCCTCGCTTTCCTTTTTGATTCCTTGTTAGGGTTTGTAAGGAAGACTTAATTTGGGGCTGAGGGTGGTGGTGGGGGTCGTAACTTCGATTTTCCGATGGAGGCGGCCGCTAGTGTCGCCGTTGCAGCACGCGGTGTTTCTATGACGATGCCATCTTCTCAATCTCAGTCTTCTCGGAAAGAATGGCGTGTTGTTTCTGATCATCCTGTTCAAAACTCCGGCAACGAGGTAAAGTCCCTTCTTTCGCAATGTTAGGGTTTTGGATTTTGGTTTCGTGTGCATTTTATGTGTTTTTCTATAATTAGGATTCAAAGCTAGGGCAGGGTGACGAGAGATTGATATACGAGGTATAATATAATGCTTGTCTCCTTGAGTTGGTAATTTTGGATTTTTGTAACCAACTAGGGTGGAAAGGAGTGTGATTTGTTGAGTGTTATCTTTGCATCAGGGTAGAGAGCCTGGGAATGTGGACTTTTTTTCCATCACTGTTGATGGAGGTTCTGATAATGAATTGCATCTTGATGATGTTGTGAAACAAAGGGAACAACTTCAGCATCTAGAGGTTAATCTCAAGGCTCAACTTATAGCTAGATCACAAGTAATGGGGATGCAGGAACGCTTTGATTCGCAGATCAAAGAACACATTACTGCAACTGTCAAACTTCAGGTGTGTAAGAATTGCTACTAGAATTTATGTTTATGTGTAAAGGAAGTTGTGGCTTACTAGAATGTGTGGTGCATAAAGGAGCAACTACATGAAAGGGAAAAGGCTATAATGGAGTTACAAAGGACTTTGGACGATAAAGATAAGGAGCTCCATGCAATTAGATTAGACCATGAAGCGGTACGTACTTAAACAATTCTCACACGTTTCCGATCTATCATTTTTTTAGTATAACCATTGTTTTGTATTGGTAACAGGCATGGGCAAAAGAGGACCTCTTACGGGAGCAAAACAAAGAACTTGCAACATTTCGGTATATCTATTAGCCGTATTACTTGTCTTTCTGATTCTCATAATCCTTACAAGTGTCTTTGGCTGGTGAAGTTATCATCTGCATCTTTTTGGGCCTGGCCTGATTACTTTCCCATTGCATAGATTGTTTAATGCATTTATATGTACGAGTTGGATGACCAGCTGAAGCAGATTCTTCAGGCTGGTGACATATAACCTGAATTTGCTTTTTTTTCACTTAGTTCAACACATACATTTATTAAATAACGTATGAAATTTGCACCTCACAATGGATTTTTCACACCTATTTATTGTTGTTTGTGGGATGGGATAAATGAATAAGATAAGCCTGGACATGGTGAAGTTTGACTTTTTCTGCTTATATTGCCTAATGCCTACCATGGCCCTTCCCTGAAAAGAGAGAATTTTATATAAATAAAACTATTTCAATCTGTGCTTTGGTCATCTTAAATTTATTAGTCACGGTCTGGGGCTATTGAATTTGATGACTGTAATCTAAGTTGCATTTCATGCTTTTGCAGGAGAGAGCGTGATAATTCTGAAGCTGAAAGGGCTCAACATCTTAAAAAAATTCATGACCTACAAGAACATGTTCAAGAAAAGGACCGGCAGTTCATCGAGTTGCAGGAACAGGTACTCTACTTTGTATTTTTATGATTTACCATGCTCTTTACTTCTATAATAGAATATGGAGGAAACATTTCGGAGCTGATATGTTTGATTGCTTTCCTATTCTTTTTTCTTTGTGAAATTGATGTTCTTACCTTCTTCATGTCTTTCAGCATAGGGTTGCTCAAGAAACTCTCATATATAAAGACGAAAAGTTAAGGGAGGCACAAGCTTGGATTGCACGAGTGCAGGAGATGGATGCCTTGCAGTCAACTACCAATCACTCATTACAAGCTGAGTTGAGAGAGCGCACTGAACAATACAACCAGCTATGGATTGGTTGCCAGAGACAGGTTGTTATTGCAGTTTATAGAGACTATTGTAGATTTTTAGTTGATTGTTATTTCATCTATCCATTAATGCTTATTTGCTGAAGAATGGATGTCCATGCCATGTTATTTGAGTTGATTTAAAGCAGTCATTTAATCATCAACAGTTGGTAACCCTATAATATGATGTGTGCCAGTTCTCTGAGATGGAAAGGCTTCATCTGCACACACTAAAACAGCTGGAGATTGAATTGTCTGAGGCAAGAGAAAGGAATGGCACTTACTCTGATGGGTCACGTACTACTCAAACGAATGTAAAGGATGCATCTCATTTTCTACATACAAATGGAAGCCAATTGGAGGCTAGTGGAGGAAGCAGCCCTGCTGGTGATTCGAGGGGTCTACAGAATGGGGATGCAGAAATTGGCTCCGCCCAGGTAGACACTGGTACCTTTTGTTTTATATATATATATAGGAAAGTTCAAATGTGAACCACTTTTTGGTTGTGAACGTGAGGACAGCTGAGAGCATGACACGTGGCGGCTTTAAGTGTGGTCCCCCCCTTTAATTCAATGTCCATCCATGAATCGCGCCTAGTCATCCACCGTGGACCTGATGTGGCGCCTAGTCATCCGCCACATGTCGCGCTCTCGACTGTCCTCACGTTTACAACCAAAAAGTGGTTCACATTTGAACCCACCCCTATATATAGGAAATGCAAGCCATCCGAAAATTCCGGTTTCAAGTTATGTTAAATATCTAAAGTAACATACAATTTGCTGTTTTGAACTCTCTCTCTATATCAAGTGGTTCTACTTCCACAAGATAATATGAACATCATCAGATTATTAGCAATACACTATGACAATGTTCATATTATACATCAAAAACTGGTTAGATAACTTAGACTATAAGGTAGATTCTCTTGGTGTCTGTTCCGGCAGTTGAAGATGGATGATGGAAGGTAGGAAACAAGTATGTTTATGATTTCAGATTCTCTTCTTAGACAACTCATCCTCTATGAGAATTTGCGTAAGATACAAATGTTATGCATTTCGCCATATCTGAATACTAGATTTTCTTAAAGGGAAAGGACATCATATATTGGGGCTACACCACTAAATACATGGATAGGTTTTTCTAATCAGCTTAACAAAGATCCTGAAGCCAGATACCGGGGTCCTACCTTTCTGTTTCATCCCAAGTAGAATATATTTGTTTCTGCTTACTGTAGTTGTTAGCCTGTAATTGCTAAACATATGAGCGCTAGATCTCACCATTGCACAGCACACAGGTTTGCATACTACCACCTATTGCTTCCACCCATCTGTAGTACTCAACTAATTGGGTAGAGCTAGTCCGGTAGTCACTAACTCACCATTTAGAAGTTTTAGAACCTGTCTATAGATCTTTCCACAACTACATGAGCTCTATTCCTCGAATTAATTGCCATAGATTTAGTAGGGAAGTCTACAAGGCACCAAGAGGCTAATTTCTACACTATCATCAGCCATCATAGTTGTGGGGACGGCAGTTACCTTTATAAACACCTATGTAGGACTAGGTGGAAACATTCTTCAAAACCTATTGTTCTATTTGCTGCCACGCCATTAATAAATAAACCCAAATAGCATACTATGTACAAAGAGAAAGAAACTGTAGGTTCCTCAATGATGAGGGAATGACATGTGGGTTGATGGTTGCTTTCCTCTGATAAATAATTAAAAGCCGACTGCAAATGCTTTGGAAACGGTGTCTGAAATCTCAAAAATCTTTTGCAAGGCGTTGGATATAAATGTCGTCTTGTTTTTGCTGATACAACTCTTTTGTGTGCCTTTACTGCTGGAGAATTTTGTACTCCTGATATTGCTTGTTTTTATTCCTTGGAACTTTTTGTTGGGCAATCATGTCTTTTGGATAGTCTAGAGGCCAACATTAAAGAATTATTTATGTCAATAAGTGTTTTATTCGTCATTATGTGGCTGTTCTGCTGTCGAAATATGTATTCACGGATATGAACTGATTATGCATGTATCTACCACTAAGACGTTGCTAGGTGTTTGTTTCAAAATCTTTGATTGCTTAATTACTGTTTACTGTATGCTTTTTTCCCCTTTCTATCCTTGGTTTATTCACATCAAAATAATATTCCAACTTATTTCAGACTGACATCCCTGCGGTTCAAATGGCTCCTCAATCATTACATGGATTACCAACCTACTTCCCACCTGGACAATTGGCAGCCCTGCATCCGTTTATGTTGCATCACCAGGGTTTACCCCAAAATGCAAATTCACATCTTGTCCAATCTCATGTTGGTCAGTTCCATTCGTTACCTGCGAATTCATCCCTCTCACATTGGCAGAACCAACAGGTGTAGGCAGATATATTCTGTTGTACTTTATAATCTTAATTTGTGATGTTGTTCACAACAAGTGTGTTGTATACTTATTCCTTACTTCTTACAGGCTTTCACAGAAAGTTTACAGATGCCAAACCATGAACAGTACCCTTCCCACAATGATCAGAATCCAATGAGACCAGAAACTAACTACAATTATGAAGCGTCTGTAAATGGGCAAGCTTTGCGTTCTGATTTTTTGGAGGCGAATATCAGCCAGGGGCTGGAGGCCCATTCTGTTGTTCCGTCTTCACCAAATGAGGAAGAACAGGTAGTAGTATAAATAAGCTTGTTAGGCTTCAAATATTTTCATCTATCTACGTGAATCTGCATCTATTGTGTATTTGTGTTAAGGTTTTTGAGTCAGCTGATAATAGCTACTCTGTAAATGCCCAATCACAGCAGAGCTTGCAACAAATTTCTTCTCAATTTCATGCCTCTCTAAGGTTGAAGCATTCTGACAATGACAATGTGCACCAGGTTAGTCCTATGTTCCTAAATTTGTTTGTGTTAATTGCTATCTGTCCCACATGATCTAGGCCCTTAAGATGGTATGCTGATCTTGAGTATTGACTAGCACAGGAAAGAAATGGAAACTTTTTGTCTAATAATGGAGGTGAGCCTCAAAATTCAACTACAGAACATCTTGGCTCTGCTGCCATTGCATCTGAAGTTATTCGTTCAGCAAAGGCCAGCGAAGGCATAGTGAACAAGGTGGCTACTGCCACCACACCAGAAGGATATGTGGCTAGTGGACTGAAAAGTTCGTTGTTAGGAGGGAAGACCGCAGAGATGGCTCTCTTTGATGAAGAAACTTTGTTGGCTTGTGTTGTTCGAACAATACCACCTGGTCCTGGAGGCAGAATACAAATCAGCTCAACGGTTAGTAACAGAGGTCTTTAACATGTGGCCATCCATATATGCGAATGATGCAAACAGGCCTGTAACAACAAATTTAGCACTTGTTTTATATCTCACTATGTAACTCTCCTCGGTTTGAAGTAGCTGATGATCTCTTTTTGACAGCTTCTGAGTAGGCTGAACAAAATGCTTGCGCCCCTGCACTGGGCTGATTACGAGAATAAGCATGGGAAACTTGATGTGTTTCTTGGTTGTCATCCTGAAGTGAGTTTGTGTCTTGACTGCAGACCTTAAGTTATATTGTTTTTTTTTTTTTTTGTAAATGGTGGCAAGAGTAAGTTAGTTTATATTGTTCTGTTTCAGTTGTTTGTGATCGAAGGGGATCATATTCAAGTTCGGGAGGGTGCACAAGAAATCATAGCTGCTATGGTGGCTCATGCAAAAGTTCGTGCAGCTGCTGTTGCTGCCTCTGCGACCTCTTCTCATCCATCACTACTGTCATCTATTGCTGTCACTCCCATGGCCCAAACTCGGCTAAAGAAGGCCCCATCCACCAATTCACAGCACTTGACAATGCAGAGTCAGCACCCCAATGGTGTTTCATTCAATACTGCAGGTGTTAGGGTTCTTAGCAAGCAGAATGACCAAATGAAACCCAATGGGCCCGAGACTAGACCTGGCCAGGCGTCTGTACTCTTGGCAAATGGTAACGGAATAAATCCTGATAGGGCTAATGTGGGATCTCAAAGCAAGGTCATCAGCCATGGGAGGTCTGGTCCAAATTACCATGGAAAACAGCAGGGCAGGTAATACTACAAGACCTTTAACTTATAAAGAAAGATTATGTATTTACTTGCTTCAAGAATTTCCCTTTGAGCCTGCTTGTAAAGTTGTAATTTATTGTGCTTTACACAATTTCAGTTGATAGACTCTAATATAATGTGTGTTTTCCCATGACAGGTCCACTCGTGCCGTGGTGGGTCCCAGGAAATAGTAAGCATAATCGCCTTTTGGTTTGACATGACAAGTGCGTTTAACATGATAGCTACTCTTTTCTAGCGAAATGGATGTCTAATTTTACTCACGCCCTCGAAACAAATTACTCTATAAACTCCATACTGTTGTAAGGTGCATGCTTTTACCTCTAGTTACTTTCATGGGCTGGGTTCCGGTAAGAGATGGAGTTATCATAAGAAGGGATCTCTGCCCTTGGATGCACATTAGGATGAGATGCACTTGATCAATCCCCTATCAAACGGTCCAGATTCCTTCTTACCCTTCTCACCTTAACTCTTCTCACACGATCCTTCGCCTTACTTTCATATGCTTGATTTAAAAAGCACACGACTTCAAGTAGAGTACCAAGATAAGTTTAGTGAATCATATGTTTTCTCATCGGAAGATTTAAAAAGTCATAATGTACTTCTAATTGATCAAATAATTTTTTTGTGGTTCTCATACTTGTGGTTATACTTTGCTTTATGACTCATTGGGTTCTTGGAAATTTTGAAAGCTTGCTTGCCTACATATAACAGAATTGGATGGTTTTCTGTTTTGAAGGAGCAGGAGACATTCTGGTGCATGTTGTAGGATGTGGAAAGCATGAAATTGGCAATGGAAGCAGTAGGAGTCAAGGCAGCTCTAAGGTGGAATCAAAGATGGTTTTCTGCTGTTTTATATACTGCTACTGGAATTGAAACTGAAACTGGAATTGGGCTTATAATTTAAACGTTCTTCCTTTTGTCGGAAAAGTCTTTCTTGTCTGTTTTACTATACTAGTTTCAACTTGCATTTGCATCTGTCCTTTTTTGTTCTTAGTTATTGGAGAATGATTTCAATGGCTTCTAAGAAGATTCAGTTGCTAATGTTTGCGTCTGCAGATGGTAAAACGTGAGACAAATCTTGAAGAGTAGTAATGCATTTTTGATAAGTTCATGGGTAAAATATCACTTGAAAATGATAAAAGGCATCTGATCAAAGTTTAAAATCACTCTAAAGAACAAAAACTTATGTCATGGGCCACTAGCCTGAGTCCCATCTGTGCCTGAAACTGTTGCTGATGCTGAAACTGCAGCCATTGCTGTTGTTGATCTTGGGTGCGTAGGGAATTAAGCTGAAACGGCAGTTTCTGGCCGCGGTGGGTTGAGGTGGGTGCATGAAATTATTTGCCTGCATTACCTAGAAGAAAAGGAAGATTAAAATTCAGAATATGATTGATTGTGTATGTAAGCATACAACTCACCTGAGAAGGATTTGATTGTGACGTTGGTGGTTGAGCATCTGCAATTGCAGCCAAGTACATTAAGTTCTTTAGGAGCAAGGCTTGGTACCTGAATCACTTCAATTCTCAGCCAATCTGAATCTATTCACAATTTTTTTCGCCATAAATCTTGTGTTTGTTTTCTATTCTTATAAGCAGAAAGTGAAAGATTTTCTACAAGTTTACCTACATTTTTGCAGTTCTTACCTTCAATATTTTAAGGAAATGACATTATCAGGTTTGGGTTGGGTTCACGCTTGACTAAACTTTTACACTTGAAGGTAAAATAAACTTCGAACCTTTATAGCAAAACGCTGTGAATGTACATCTAGAGCAAAAATGCAGTGAAGGTAACATTCAGGGTGTTTTGCTTCACAAGAATCACTGTGAATGTAAAATAAACCCCGAACCTTTATAGCAAAAACACTGTTGTGAAGTTTCAAGTGTAAAAGTCTGGTAACACACATGACCAGACTTTTGACATCATTATCAACTCAACACCGTATATTGGAACCATAAAAGGTAGAAGTTTAGTCTTGATGATGATGCTAAAAAATAGGTTGTTGAAGTAACTTACTGAGCACAGTCATGAAATTTACCCAGATTCTGGTTTTCCATTATAACCATAATCAGATTTTTGTTATCATCAAGGCACTGACTGCAGTTGTAAAAATGGAATGTGAATGTTTAAAATTGAATGGTTGAGAAAAAGAAAGAAATATTAAACCTTTTGAATCTGTTTGAGTGGTGATTGCATTGGGAGAAAGCTTGGGCTGTTGCTGCATTTGGAGATAGTAGTTGTAATGGTTTACTAGTCAAGATTGATGATAATGAATCTTTTTATGTACAAGGGAATGGGAATGGGGATTGGATTACAGAAAGCGACAAATCGGTAATTTGTTTGTCTTTATATGCCCCCGCCGAATACCACCAATTCAAAAGTCTATGCTTCAACAATAACATGACAGTTTTTCACACTCGGTTCTCAACCAAAAAGGGGTTCATCAAAACCATCTTCTTTTCATTTACAAGTTTGATATATTTATTTTATGAAAATGAGAGAATACCATGCATGATAATAAAACATGACACTAAAATATCAACTTTTGTTTGAAAGGAGATTTGATTCAATTTATGTATTATTTATGTGTTGGGAGCCATTTTTGTATCTTATACAAATAATTAACCTCCTTATTTTATGAAACCGAATCACAATAGAAGCAAATGAAAGCTTCAAAGAAAGCAGCCAATTTCATCGTCTTCAGGAACGGACTCGAGCTCGCGTTGCCAATACGTGTTCATCAAAGCACCATTCGAGCACCATTCCTCCGTCTTTCGCACCTCGATAATATCGTGTACCGAAATACGTTTCGATACAAGTTCCCCAAGTTGTTGCTTCGTGATCACCAACTTGATCCTATACAAAGCTCGTTTACTCGCCACAACTGATTTGGCATCCGGGCCGATCTCCAAAGCCTGCACCTGCACTGGTGGAGGACGACACATGGATCGCGACTCGAGCTCGTGGTTGGCCGGAAGACGATGGCGCTTCGATTCGGTCTTCTCTAGCACCTCGTTCGCAAAAACCGGCACACCAAACTCCGAGATTTTTCCATTTCTATGCTTCTTTGAAGCCACTTTTCTTGTTACACGAATTGTGTTGCCCATTTTGCAGAAGAAAAGATGGAAATGTTTGTTATAAATTGAAGAAAGTTTGAGTCTTGGAGTTGGATGGTTTGTTACTTGTTAGTATGGGAAGAGAATGGGGGCAAAAGGCCAAAAGGATTGGCTTCTTTCAAGAAAATTGAAAGGTACAACTTCCATTGCATAACGTACAACGGTACAAGTTATCCGTCGCTTTCAATTCAAGAAATAACAAACCCAGAATAAAAATTTCCAGATCACGAGTGAGGAATTGCGGTAGAAAACTTGATAAAATTGCACTAAAATATGGGTAAATATTGCAAAAGTAAAACTACGGCCTAGTGGGAACTTGAAATAGTGCCGTGCGTTAAACTAAAAGGTTAATAGAGTCTCGTGAACCATATACTTGGACTCGATGCATAGGAACCAGAAACATAAAAATGCCACCAACAGTTTCTCTGTATCTATCTATGCATGTATAAGTAGTAGTAGTAGATATAGATATAGAGCAGCAGATCGATCTAAAACAAATCCGAAGCTAATTTCAATGCATATTGGAGCGTGGTGCACGTGGGCGCACCGGAGTCTTCGAAGGGCTCACCCTGCATTACAACCAAATACACCATATTAGGGTCCCAAATCGAAATAAGCATTCACTTTCAAAAGTAAGTGGTTTCCAATTATACCCTTCATTGTGAGATTGGGAAATTATATATTTCTAAATCCGCGTCTTTTTCATTGTGGACATTTATTTTGGAACGGACGGGAGTATAAGAGAATAACGATAAGAAATGACTTAGGCAAAACAGAAAAACAACGCCCCCACCTTATTGGCAATGACCCCAGCACTGCCCCACTGCAGTTCAGAGCTGCAATTGCACTTTCAGCCTGTAACAAAGTTTGAAGGGGACATTTTAGCAATTATGCTTGAATCAAAAAGAAGAGTCTTGTAAGCAAAATCTAGATCTATACTTAAGTGGGATATATTGGGTGTGTTTAGTTTGATTTGGTTTCATATCATTAGGAATGTCAAAACGAGAAAATTATAGAATATATAGGTCGCCCCCGGGAGTGTAGCTCAGTTGGCAAAAAGGCAGAGTGACTTTGCTCAAATATACAACAGGTTCAAGTTCGAATCCTGCGGTTGAGCTCTGAAATGTCTCTTCACATGTCGTTCGTAGGGGGAAGGGTCCATGTGTGACTGGTGGAGGTTGCTGGTAATCAACCATAACATACATCACGTGTTCCATGATTAACCCATACCAAACAACATTTGCCACAACTCAAGAAAGGAGGACCGACATCATAAGGAATGAAGCATTGGTTGTTTTGTCTTCTTGCACAGACAGACAAGAGTATGGGAGTTGCAATTTTTTTGGCACTAGGCTTTTAGTCAACCATTTTGCTAGGTAGCTGATTTGCCTCTCACATGATATTCTTGGGGCGAGGTGGTGCGAGTGGGCTCACGAGTTGCTGGGTACAAACCCTTTCACAAACATCATAAAAAAAAAGTCTACGAAGGCGTACAAGAAAAGGTTACGCTATTATTTCATGACACCTAAATTAAAAAGTGGATGAGCATTCTAAAGCAACCATATCAAACAACATTTTCTAATTTAGAGGTGGACCTAGAATTTTTTCAAGTGGTGGCACCATTTGACTAAGGAGAGAATAGACCATGCAAGACCAACCCTACAAAGAGATCCTTGGGTTCAAGAAATATATGATTGCACCTAACAAAATAACAACATTATCAACATAGTTTTTACTTGACATCAAATGGATAGAAAATAAACAAGAGACTTTTTAAGTATAAGGGAAAAATTATGTAATTTCCACTATTAGAAACCTTTGTGCAAAAAATCTGAATTTGCATTGCATATAGCCATATACAAACACACACATAGTATGACCCTGATATGCGGCTAACTAATACGCAAGTATGACCCAGATACAAACTGCTACAATGCTAATTGTTTGTATAGACATGCATACACTCGAACCCGATATCAAATCATTGGGGGTGCGTCAGTGGACGGGTGGCAGAGGTTTCACCTTCTCGGGTGCGGTTTCTAGAGTCTCTTTTTCTTGGAAGGGTGTCACAGGCTATGCCCAGACTAATTCTGGCAAATTATGACCGCAAGAAATTAGCCTTGATAAACTCAGTGGCCAACAACTTTTTAACACCCTAATCTTAAGGTCATAATTTCTTGCAAAAAAGTGACATGACCCATTCGTGACATCATGTTTTCCCATTTTTATAATGCGTAAATATTTGCAAAAGTAGCAATTCCAAAAGAAATGGCTATACAAAAGCCACATATACCAACTAGTCTTTACACATACGACTAATTACAAGAAATAATGCTACACGTTTATTTTAAAATACTTACTTAAGTTGACTATACGTTTCTTCTAAATGCTATGTATGTTTATATGTTTCATAATTTGAGCAACGAAAAACAACTTCAAAAAGACTCATGAAAACTTACCATCACAAACTCAACAAAGGCGATACGGGTGGAATGATTGTAGTCCCCAAGCAACCTCAAGCGGTAAACCTACAAAACAAAAAATTCCAAATTCAAGTAAAGGCAGGAGTTTAAGATCTTTTTATATTTTTTTATTTTTAGTTTTATAAATAGGCAGTGACAAACCTCTCCACAAAGTGATTCAAAGAACAGTTTAACATCTGCTTGAGTAACCTGACTCAATAAAAAAGATATCACATACACTTAAAGGTACGTTAAATATACAAACTACGACGAGTAAACAATGAAAGTATAAAACTACCTTCTTATCAATGTTAGTGCAGTAGATGGTCCTTGCACACATTTCCCTCTCATCTTCAGACTATAAAACACAAAATTAAAGAGTTAAGATTCATAGATTTACCATCGTTAATGAAAGTCAAAATCTTTTTTAAGTTAAAAACCGGTGGCAAAAGAATTTCACCTGAGGTAAAAAGGTTGGATTTACTGGTGCAATTGCGGTTTTTGAAGGTAGAACCCTCACAGGGTAGTATCCAAGCATAGTTCCACCAAGACTCAACGCATTTCTTGCACCTTCTGCAAGAACATCAAAGAACGATGAAATGTTGCATGAAATGAAAGAATCAAAATATCGACTTCGGTACCAAAGGTTAGATTGGCATACCCTCATCAGTGAACTCAATAAAGGCAAAATGAAGAACAGAATTAGGGTCACCGCATACACGGCAGTCCACAACCTTAGGTGCGCAAAATAAAACTTAATGTTAGATATTCGCAAACATTGTCTGTTGTCAATACCACAAACGAAAAAAAAAATTAAAAAGCTGCATAACCATAAAATGGTAGAACAATTACCTGTCCACAGTTAACAAAGAGAGCTGCAAGCTGTTCTTCAGTTACCTAAATTCATAAAATAGTTAAAGTTTCATCAGATAGTTAAAATGTTGAGAGTTTGTTTGTGATGAGAATAGTAGTTATCGTGAAAAGGGTAAGAAGGGATGCCACCCTTGGATCAATCTTAATTGAAGATCAACTGAAATACCCTTCTAAATAAATTCAAGGGTTATTTTGGGACTTAACTTGAACCATTAGACCAATGCTAATTAAAAGTGATCAATGGTCTTCCAAATCCCTTCTTACAGTCCTCAACTTAACTCCTATTCTCACAGGAATCCTTCATCTAGATGCTGATTAGTAATCAGTAAAAAAACAGCAGATTCCAACACGAAATGATTATAGATACCCATGACCGTTTTACCTGCTGATCGATATCAGACACATAAACTGTTCTCTTGATCACATCATCGCGTTGCGCCATGCTAGTTCGGCTATTCATCCTTCTCTTCCCATGACTATAATTGCCCTTCTGACCATAACATCACAAACCCCAAAAATCAGCCATTTTAGCACAAGATAACCAAAAGATAAAACCCAATAGTTGGGTTCATGTGAGACAATAAAATAACACCGGAACTTCACAACAAAACGTTGTGAAGGTACAAAAAACTCCAAACCTTCACAACAAAAACACTTTGAAGGTTTAAACACTTATATTTTGTGAAAGTACAAAAAAATAAACTTCACAGCAAAACATTGTGAAAGTACAAAAAACTCGGAACCTCCACACTCTATGACACACAATGTTCCGATGTGAAGGTTCAGGGTTATTTAGTTGATCTCACGCCCACGGGTCTCACAGGATTCCAAGTCTAAAACCCAATGTTATTTAGGTGATCTCACATTTAACCAGCCTGTTTCCTCGACACCACCATAGTATAACACTGAAACTTCACAGCAAAACATTGTAAGGATACAAAAGACTCCGAACCTCCACAACAAAAACACACACTGTAGTTTTCTTTTGTGAAGGCTCGGTGTTATTTTGGTGTTCTCATGAAAACAGTCCAGTCTAACAACATCCCAAAAACCCAATGTTAAAAGTTGAGCTAAAACATGATTCAAAGTGACAAATTTTATATATTGTTGAAGCTAATAAGCATAGCATATAAAGGGTATTTAAAGAAATCAAAAATTATTGCACACATAATAAAGTTGAGTTTTATGATTATTACCCTTCTGGTGGGAGTGGCATTGGCGAAAACAGCGTTGTTGGCATGAACTAGAAAATTGTTAACAGCAGCATAACCAAATTGAGGTCCACCAGATGAAGGCAGAATCTGAGGCCTCTGATTAGGAACAAATTCTTCAGCCATAGGGTTGAGTTTTGACAACATTTCTTCCAAATCAGTCATCTCTTTCTTAAACCCATCTCCATCTCCACCATCAACATCATCGTTATCATCACCACCGCCGTAACCATTGCCGCCGTTAGTCGTGGACGGCGGCTGTAGTGACATCACCTTCTGTACTTGTTGATGATGATGATGGTGATTATTGTAATCGTTTGATCGGTGAGAAATAGTTACAGGGGTACGATTGGAATAAGAGGATTTTGTTGACTGATCGATATCGGAGGCCACAACGTTGATGCTACGAGCATTCTCAACAACCGCCATTGATGGATTTTATCGATCAAATCTTTTTTTTTTCTTCTTTTTTGTTTTTGGTGAGTATTTGATCTGGGTAGAAGGAACAACAACAGTGTGTGTGTGGCTGTGGAATTCCAATTACTACCAATCAGAATCTAGAAATGAAAGAAATAATAAGGGGAAAAAGAAAAGGAGTGAAATTTTTCCATTTTGGAGAAAGAATCGTACCTGAAATTGAGCTTAAAGATTGCACATTAACCAAGAATCAAACCAAATCCCATCTCTCTCTCTCTCTCTCACCATAAAAACAAATCAAAATCAAAAACCCAGAAAAGAAAATACTCAAATAATCTCAAGACAGAAATTTTTTGGAGTAGTGATGATACAAATAAATAAAGATGGAATATTTATAAAAGCAGAGAGAGAAAGAAAGAAAGAGAGTGTGTGTGTGTGTGTTACAAAGAGAAATAGAGAGAGATTGATTTGTCCGTCAATGTTCAAGAAATGAAGCCATTAGAACAAGCATTCAATGTAGCACAACAACAACAACCCTTCTTTTTTTTCTTTTCTTTTCTTCATTTTATTTATATTTTTCCTGGGGATTTATTTTTTTAATATTTTCAATTCTTGATGTATAATAGTGACAAATTTTGTGGGCTCATGTTTTAATGATGAAAAGAGTTATTAAAAAATCCTCCTTACGTTTTATTTTATATTTTTCATTGGGTTTTTGTAATTAAATAATAACTTTCATAATTTGATCCATGGTTAGGAGTCGTTATTTCAAGGTGCTTATGACTTATCTCCTTTTTGGAGGAGTCATAAGAAGTTTTTAAAATGTTTGGGAGTGTTTATCTTCTTTGTAGAGAAGCTAATAAGGAGAGTCTCTTTCTAGAGGGTGTTTGGGATTGCTTTTTGGACTCCAAAAGTACTTTTAGCTAAAAGTGTTTATTAGCTTATAATGGTGGTAAAATNGGTGGTAAAAAAAGTTTTTAAAAAAGTGTTTGGATTAGTTTTTTGGTGATAAAAGTCAATAAGTTAATAAGTTAAAAAGTGTTTAGGTTAAAAAGTAGATTTATGTGAGAGGGAGAAGCCAAAAGCCAAAACAAAAAGTCACACTTTCCTTGCTTTTCAAAAATAGCTTTTTCCTTTATATCAAAAAGCACTTTTGAAAAGTGTTTCTTAGGTATCCAAACATTATTTTTAACTTATTGGCTTTTTGAAAAGCCAATAAGTCAATAAGCACTTTTGGATCAAATAGCTACTTTATAACTTTAAATTGGTTTTCTAATCATTTATTTTTTATGTTTATAATATCATTATATCCGTAATTTTTAAGTCTATGTTTGGGGAAAAATACATAATTTTTTAGCAAACATGGTGATTTGGGAAAGCTGAAAGAGAACTGATTAGGAAGTCAATTCGATAGTGTTGAATGGCTATTTCAGTCAATTTCCATTTTTATTTTATCAAACTAGTATGACAGGATAGATAATTTTATCTGATAAAAAATATGACAATGACCGATAATCTTATTTGATAAAGAGCATATATAAATAACGATAATTATTTAGTTGATCGAGAATATTATTCAATAACTTTGTAAGGTAAATAAGATTTGTAATTCTTATTTCTTAACCAATAATACTGATAAATAGCCTCTTAATTATACTTATTTAAAATCTTAGTCTATATGATATTTTTAATTTAATTTGGTTATCAAATTGTGCTCTAGAATACCTACCTACATTGAGATACATAATATCTTAAAAGATAAAATTATTATTCACAAAAAAAAATTACAATCAATTTGATAATGACTATATATTGGTTTTAATTTTTAGTTTTTATAGGATGATTGCAACACTTCATCTAAATACCACTTTACAATTTGTTACTCAATTGACGTGTAATTGGATTATGTTTTATAAAAAGGAACAAAAAAGAAGAAGAAAATAACTTATGCATCTTCAGTTTATGAAATTAATGAATTTAAAATAGGTGGCATGATTCATATTTATATACAATCTCGTATTATATACTTCTATATTTATATATACGTATATGTAATTAAACAAGAATCATAAACGTGTGAGTATTGATATAAAAAAAGTTACATCATTTTTTGGGGGAAATTATAAATGGATATGAGGGGAATGGATAGGGTTATATAAATGTGTAGATGTGACCCTGTATAAGGAGGTATGCTTTTATATGAGTAAATCAAAGGCTAGAAGGGGTTAACCCTTTTTCCATAGGATTTGATTTAAAGTACCTTTTTCACATAATTTTGTATTCATTTGATAAAAGGGTTACATGTGATTTTCCTTGTGTGTGTTAGAAAAAAAGCTCGTATGAAGTTAGTTTGGTGGCAATCCAACATGATTTTAAGGGGTTTCGACAACTCACACGACGCACGTTCATTGGATTTGACCGGGCAATGACCCCGACAATTTCCGCCTTGAGAGTGGTTTTCTCGAGTGAAATTTTTCTCATCAACATTGTAGATGATCCACACAAAGTTCCGTAAAATTGGAAGCTACAATGCAAAGCAAAAGCATGTTGACGCCTTTAGCCACACCAAATTTGTAATCACTAATCAGATAGTGTATTATATTTGGCACCAAACCATATCTAGCCACCTTCTTAATGCCTCATTTTTGCAAAAGAAAAAAAAAGAAGATTCAGATTCAAGAAAATTCCTGCAACCCGAAGTAAACAACAAAAAGCTTTAGATCAAATCAAACACGAAACTACAAGATTCAAGAAACCCATGTTGTAAAAGAAAAAAACATGTTATGTATTATCGGTGGGTTTACTAAATTTGTTTGCAGTTCAAAAAAACACGAAACTACCACATTCAAGAAAAATCATGTTGTAAAAATGCAATATTTTCAAGATTCAAGAATAAGGAAGTTGTTTGAAATTGAGCCGTTATCTTTTCTCCTGAATAGAAGTGAAAAGAAATTGAAGAAGTGCTGTTGATTTACAAACAAGTAGATGGAGTCGCAGTCGTCTTTGAATCTTGATGTCAATGTACATTTTTTGAACTCGTTAATTACTACATATATGAATCATGTAATTAGTTCATATGTGAATCAGTTGGTTCATATATCAATACAAAAGTTCATATGTTAATGATTTAAAAATAATTAATATGTGAATTACACCAATTCACATATAGATCGTATGTGAATAAGTTAAAAATAGTTAATATATGAATTATACAGATTCACATATAAACATATAATTTGCATATAAATCAATTAAAATAGTTAATATGTGAATTACACATGTTCACATATGACCAATTCATATATTAATCAATTAAAAATAACTAATACGTGAATTAACTGGTTCATATATGAATATATAGTTTGTTGTGAATCACACGAGTTCATGCATGAACCCCCTTTCCTCTTATTTGTAAAAGTTATGAAACTGACTCTCTAATTTTTAGACCTGGCAAAAATCGACACGACATGCTAATGCGACACGAATTCGACATGAAATAAACGGGTTTGGGTAGGAAAATTCAACCCATTTAAGTAAACGGTTTGACACGACACGACACAAAAATTAAACGGGCAAGGTCAGGGTCAAACATATCAACTCGAAAACGACCCGTCTAGCCCGTTTATACATATATACGTGTGTGTGTGTGTGTGTGTTTGTGTATATATTTTACTTTTTGACTAATCTACGATTTATTTGAATTTTTAATGTAATAATGTTGATAGATTAACTTGTAAGTTTGAATTATATAATTTGGATTCCTAATTTTTTGTGAACTTTTAATTTTATAAATGTTAAACGGGTCAACCCGTTTATTAAACGGGCCGGGTTATGGTCAACTATTTTTAACCCGTTTAACTTTGATCATGACACAAACTCGACACGACACTTTGCCGGGTCTACTAATTTTGACATAGCTGCAAAATTTCACTAGTCAAAGTCACAATTTTTGGCTACTCAAATATGATTTTAGTCGTATCCAGAGATTAAGATCACTTATCTATTTTTTTTTAATACTTTTCATTTAAACCTTTTGACTAGCTAATAATTACATATGATTTTCGTGGCATGCTTTAATTTAATGTGTTGCCTCTATTAGTTATAACCTAAAAGTATCGACTTTCATTTGGTTCATAAATTCTACTTATAAAAAAAATATTTATCAATAGTCAGATATACAATCAATTTTTACGTATACTTATTAAGCAAAAGAGACAAACATAAAAACTCACATCTTTTACAATAAGTTTGCTTTTAAAGATGATGTCGTTGAACACTTATCAATACATAGCTAAATTTATAGCAACTCACACATATAGCATTGGTTTTATGTGATTACTTTTTACGAGACTTTATTTTTATACCTGAAACTTTTGTGGTAAAAGGTAAAAGTAAAAATATTTGAACTTTCATACCGAAAACAACATGAAGATTACTTTTACATGTGTTTTATTGAGAGATATAGTAACACTTGAAATAAAAATAAAAATTCTCATTTTTTTAACACTTTCTATTTAAATCTTTATCTTATTATATAATAGTATATAAGATATAAAACCCAAAACATGAGAAACGTTGATATGTAGTTTTACATATTTATTGATTTGTTAAAAACACGTGCACTTTATCACATTTTTAAATTGAGAAAATAATTAATTTACCCATTTCACAAAATCAAATTTACCTCCTACCCATTCTCTCCCA
>LUCG01205504.1:0-15835 GCA_001633085.1 Carthamus tinctorius | reverse complement strand
CTCTATATATATATATATATATGTGTGTGTGTGTATATATATATAGAAAAAAATGTTCAAATGAGAAACATTACTTTTTAAGAAAACGTGAGAAGCAATCTCAGCCACTCATCCGGTTAATAAAGACGGTTTTGACCGTGATCTCCCCTTTTAATAATCTCTACCCTCCCATGAATCGCGTCAATCCTCCGTGATCACGTCCACCGTAATCGAAGATGTGTGGCTGAGATTGCTCCTCAATTTCTCTTAAATTAACATGTTTCTCATATGAACCTCTCTCTGTCTATGTATATATTTGGTATATAACATAATAAAAACATTTAAAAGATATAAAATTAGATATGGGTGGTGGTTTGGCCACGTTAATGTATTGAAATTAGAGGATAAGGAAAATGCAAGTGGGGGAGAAAGTGGTGTCAAGTCTATGAGAAAACACATAAAATATATTTAAGGAGGAAAATGAGACTTGTTGTAATAACATGTTCATATTGTCTCCTGCCTGCCTGCCTAGTAAATGTTATGTCCTATTTTTATTTATTTATTAGACATAAATATGTTTCATATAAATCTCTTAAATGGTACGTTTGGTATGCATAACAGGATGAAACATAACAGACTTGTCCTATGTTTAGCATGCATCTACGTGGAATAAGCTAGAACTAAGTAGAACAAAAGTAAAACAAGCTTGTTCACTCCTACCCCTTTAAACTAAGTAAAACAAGGTCTGATGTACCATTATACCCCTCAAGATAAATATTGATTTTCTCTTTTATGATAAGCGCCCCATGCTTAGGGTGAGAAAAAACCCGATCAAATCCGAAAATACCCGAATCTATCCGACCCATATAACTCGAACTAAGCTAATCACAGAAATCCGAATTTTCGAGAGGGTTACTCGGTTTAGGTGGAGTTTTTATACCCGTCGCCCAAACCCACCTGAAACCCGAATAAAGCCTTTTATTAATATCTTTTGTAACTTTTTTTGTAATTCTTTGACGTTTGAACTTTATTTTAATTTATTAGTTTAGTCTTTAATGTTTGAAATTTGGATATTTGGAGTTTGAATTAATTTTAATCTTTAATGGTTAACCATGAAAACGAAGTGTTAAGATTAAGTTTGTAACCATTATATCTAATATTAGAGTAGATTTGTCATTTGATAGTTCTTATTATTCAAGTCTTGTTACTTAAAATATATATGTTCATATTTAAATTTTTGTTGGATATGATTTCTTTTTTTACTAATTTGGTGGGAAAAGACAAGAGAAAAAAACATATATTTCTAAAAGGCGAACCTGAACCCTATTAAATCCGAACGCGGTTTGCCCTAAAATCCGAAATCATTCACATCCGATTTTGATTAGGGACTACAGTTCATATCTGAAACCCGGTCGGAAATCTAACTAAGGATGTATGTTTTATTGTTTATCTTGCAAACTATGATTTTAGAACATATACTTGGTCATACTTTTGTTAATACATAGATTGTTGTTTTGTGTTTTCATCAATTTTCATTTAGATTGACTATGATGGGAAAAACACTAAAGAACTCATTAGGGTAAATTGATCATTTAATCAGTTTTGTTTTGTCCAATCCTGATCTGTCATGTCTTGCCAATATGAACAGTTGTTTTATCATGTCATGTCTGATACACCTCTAGAAAGATCAGAAGTGGTCAGAGTTGTAATTGTCCGTACTTGTAAAGAACTTAAACGTGACAACGGTATGATAATACGATATGATGACAATGCTGCAGTTGTGATTGATCAAGAAGGAAATCCAAAAGGAACTCGAGTTTTTGGTGCGATTGCCCGAGAATTGAGACAGTTCAATTTTACTAAAATAGTTTCATTAGCTCCCGAGGTATTATAAAATGAGACCACGATATGGTTATAGTAGGGTAGTTAAAAGAAATAGATTAATTTAGTAGATTTTGTCTCACGTATATACTTATTTTTTTGATTGGGGCGATAGCTCTGAAAAGACAGATTGCCCATCTTTTCTCTTATCTCGGGGGAAATACGATCGGAGGGGGCTAATTAACATATATTTTTAATTTGTAGCGGCCCTTTCAAAAATTGGTCTAGAATTCTATATATTTTTAATTTGTATTCTTTTAGCCCTTATCCATTTATCACCCTCTCAACACTATAGAACAATTTGTGTTTGTCTATCCTCCTACATAAGCGACATAAGGGTTTTGATTATTATTATTTTCATACAAAATATTTCATATAAATCTCATAGAAGACCAAAAAAAGTCAATAATATAGTTAAAAGATAAAATTTTGAATAAACTTGATAACAAGTTATGAATGTCTTTATATTTATCTATAAAACCAGTATAAAAATGTCTGCAGATGTAAAAATACCGGTTTCAAGAGCATCTTCAACATATTTTTTAAATAGGAAAAATAAAGACTTTGTTGTTTATTTTGCTTTTATAGATTCTTTATGTTGTAATCTAAAATAGAGAAAATGTGATAGAACTCCAAGTTTAGGGGAAAAAAAATCAAAAAATTGATGTGAGGAGGAAGTTTTTTTTTATTCATTCATACTAATAAAATTGAATTATTTATTATGTTATATAAAGTTTTTTTTAAGATGTATCGAATGATAATATTATATTTTTAATAATATAAATAGTGTTAAAGATTTCAAAATAGAGAATCTATTGGAGTTAAATATCTAATGTTAAAAAAATTAAACTTATAGGTATATATATTATAAAAAATCTGTTAAAAATAATCCATTTAAACTTTGGTTCAGTTTTCACGCGTTCAATCTCAATGATTTATAGAAAATTTGGTGTATGCGTCCAAAAACTAAAGGATATATGGACCCAATAGGTCCTAACCATTTATGGATTCCGTATAGATAGTGGTCCAATTTTTTGAAAAAGGAAAACTAATCATCTGATTGTCCCACAAAACAATAATTGTTGCAGATATGACTGCACAAATTTCAACTCAACTCCAAATTAAACGAAGCAAAACCAAGCGGAAAAATAGTCAAATTCATCCAATACCCGAATACGAACTCGTACTTGTTAGTATGCATAATCGATAAACTTATATTCTCAACATAAACTATAAACAAACAATAAAAGGTAACAATACATTTATATTAAAAACCCAATTATACAATTAAAGTTGGCCAAGTTGCTCACATCACTTTCTGCAAGTCAATAGATATGGGTTTAATATCAAGCTCATTTAGCTTTAAAAATATATTATTTATGTTAATGTTAAAAATATGATTAAGTTTTACGTATTTAATGTTGGGATCGTTTCGAATGTATTTATAAGACCTTCTCATTAGCTTAATTTATGAAAAACAGAACGTAGTTTTAATGTATTTTAGTTAATAATATTTAATTATGTAATATGATAAAGATATAAAATAATAAATAAAAGGAAAATGAAGCTAATTAAAAACCGTGAAGCATTTGGATAGTCAATAACATAACTTATCCCAAACCATCTTCAATTTATGGGGAATTTTATTTTTTAACGTTAAGGTCACATAGTCTAAACAAAAAAACTTATGATGTCACATATAAAGATATAGAGAATTAACTTCATATAAATTTATGTGGTTTCAGTGGCAACTATAGTCTAAACAATACGTTTGCCCCTATTTGTCGTCATAGGTATTAAAAAACGCCATGTATTGCATTTGCCTCTAAAACTTGAGGTTTAATCTTGCCGTCATGCGACATCTCACTTCCTGTTTTAGTCCCTCTTGCCGACTAATTCCCGACGGGCTTGAGGAACCCAATACATTTTTAGTAGAAAACAATGTATTTTAAAATTATTATTGTAATTAACCCTCACNTAAATTAATAATAAGTATATACATATACACATATAAATGTACACATCATATACATATACTAAATAAAATAAAATAAATTAATTGTTGTTAGAATTTAGGGATGGGCAATTCCACCACCCCTACTCCAATTCGCATCGCCAAGCTAGGAGTGTGCAAAACCCGAATATTCTAAAATCCGAACCAAAAATAAGTAGTTTTCGCAAAACACGAATACCTCAAAATCCAAATAACCGAAACCGTCTTTTTGGTGGATATTCAGGTTTGGGTTGGTTTGATCGTTTTGCCACTCGACTCGTCCAAAAACCTGAAATAAACACACACACACACATAGTAGTTTGTTACCCGCGCAATGCAGCGGGAACTTTTTTGTAAATCGAGGGTATGACGTTTATGATCATTATAAATTTTAAACTTTATGATGGTTGATTGAGCAGAGATTTAGAAAGAGAATTGTGAGATTAACAGATTTCCAAAAAAAATGGTTTTTACTTATTGCAACTCATGATTAACAAAAATACCCAAAATTCATGTTTAATCGGAACGAATATATAATCATTTTCAATAATATAAGTCAATATCTACAAATTACGATAAAATGTCTTGTAAGAAAACTCTTATGATTATAATAGAATACATACCAAACGTGGTTATAAAAAATGTATAAGAATAAGTAAAGTTTATACTTTATTAATTGCGTAAGACTTCTTGATACACCACGTGTGATATGTAGACTCCAGCACATTTGAATTTTTTTACAGGCTTTACTAATACCTTTGTATTTTTGGTGTGATGTCCCACTTGACAACACCATATAAAGTTGGTCATGCGCTTATGCCGCTCCCCATCATGTTATTTTCCTTACTTCATAGATGATAGTTTCCATTATAATACATCCTCCTTTCAACAATATTTTTTTTCGAAAACTAACTCATCATGAACTTGTGTTCCACATGGTGTAATATGTTCTTGCAATGCTCTTATCGTAGATCAACTACTTTCTTCGTCATTAGCTTGTATTTCCTCTTTTTAATTTCCTTTTGTCGTGCATAGTATTCTCGATTGTGAAGAAACCTAATGCAAAATGGATTTTAGAACTACAAAATGAAGAAGAAATGATTGTGAATAAAAACGTACTTGATTGTGAAGAAACCTATTGTGAAATGAGAGCTTGAATCCTTAAAAGGCTGCATATTATAGTGCTTCAATAGTTTGTTTGAGAGAGAGTGTTGTTAGAGAGAGGAAAGCGAAGAATCGTATAAGGAAGAAGAGCTAATGATTCGGCAGATCTTATTGGGGGGTTTTAAGAGATTTTAAGCAGTAGTTTTTGAAATTTTAAGAGTTTTTAAGGGGATGATGATTTAAAAAGTTGTACCATATGTAATAAAAACATGTTTTTAAGAGTTTGCAGGTTAAATGATTTTTTTTGAACGGCAAGTTAAATACACACACTCCATTGGTATCGGACCTCCAATTGGGCAATCACACTAATCCGCTGCGACCCAGCCCAACATATGGCTGAACCTGACCGACAGGGAAGTGGATCCCATAGACTGGATCCTCCCATACCAGCCCCAAACCTGACCCCGAAGGACCAGGTCCAAAGTCTGGATATCTCAGAAATGTACCCCGTGGGAATCGAACCCTGGTAGTGTGGCTTTCACTCCACACCCCCAAAGATGTCACATATCTAACTGAGCTAACACCTTTTGATTTATTTATCTAATAAATTTTTTAGAATCAGAAATTCCAGTCTGTCGAAATGTTTTCTAATGTTTTTATATATACTTTATGTTATAACAATACTGAACTCGAGAGACATCAACCCAAAGCCCTAGGCAACCCGAAACAATCTGAAATCCAAAAACTAGAATTTAGGTCTTATTTCTATATCCAAAATTTGACGAGGCTTTTGGTTTACTTGTCCGACCCGCTCGATGCACGCCCCTAAGCCAAACCCAAATATTCCCACTTTGTTAGGGTCAAGTACTCATGGGCAATTGTCCCTACAGCTATATTTAAAGCATTACGAACATGTTATAAAAATGGAGAAAATAATAATTTTGAAGACTTTAGAGATTCACATTTTTTCCTCCAACAAATTTCATAAAATCGTTCTAAAAAAACGTTATAAGAGTAACGGGGTGGAGGGTGGTGGTGGGGTGTGGTGAAACCACCACGCCTTTAAACCACTCCATCACGGTGTGATGCGAGGGTGAGGGTGGTGAAAACCACAGAAATGGAGTTGGCATGGTTGGTGGTGGTTTTTGTTTTGTTTTTTGTGTCAAGATAAAGAGGTGGGTCCCATAGTTTAGGTGTGGTGGCCTGGTAGAGGATAACCATTACGGGTTTAAGTGGGATGTGAAAAGCTAACGTGACGATATGGCGGGAAGAAGTAACCACTCCGTTCACTCTAAAGTTTCTATTTTTCCCATTTAAAGATCATACTAGAATTTGGTAAAAGAAATAATATTCATCTCCTCTATTTCTTGGTCAAACGGTCAAAACCCTAGTCAAAATACCATCTTCCCTCTTTGACTATCTGGTCTTGCTTTGCTTCTGCCCTGCACACTCTTGTTGGATGCCTTATCTCCTATCAATCTTGTAGGTATGTGAAACACTTGAATAATTTTATATTTATGTGGTGTTTTGAAACAATAATTTGTGTTTGGGTATGATTTCCTTTGAATTTTTTTTTAACTCAGCAGATTCAGTTCTTTTGTGTTCATTATTTTTTTCTTGAACACCAAGTGTTTGATGAAAGTTCTCAAAGAAAAAAGTTCAAGTTTTTGTGTTCTCTTTGTTTCTGACCCAAGATTGTTCATTTGTTTGCAAATGTAAGAGAACTGTTTGCAGATCACTATTTCACTTAACTTGCTGCTACATTTCTTTTTTTGCAGAAACTAACCATTGAATTTCTTGGATGATAACCATTTGGTTGTTTGTTTAGCTTCACTTTTGTTACTCTGATCAACAAAAAAAGATGCTTTTTTAATGTTGTGATTTGATTAATATTTGCAATTTGACATGGTAATTTATATATCTTTTTGTAATTTATGTTTGCAAAGTTATATACATCATGCAAGATAATTTGTCATTCAAAACATGTACCAAACAGTCTGTATTTGAAGTCAAAATGATAGTTCTTTGTCATTCAGACTGTCTATTCAGAACCCTTGCCAAACAGTTATTTTTCATTCTATACTAAATCATAAAGAGTCTCTTAACCGTTTTGACCACTTAATCAATTTGCTCTCGATCAATCAGCATTCGCCAAACAGCCCTTACCTCTATAACCTACATCACTTTTTCCTTTCTTTTGTTAGCTATATGATTCCGGGCGAAGGATCATCTAAGCCGTTGACCACTTTTAATCTCATGCCCTCCCATGAATTGCGCTTTAGAAGGGAATTGATTTGATGCATCTCGTTGCATCTCATCCTAATGTGCATCAACTTCTCATCCAACGGCTGATAACCACTTCTCACTTTTTCCTCAACTTCTCACCCGAACCCAGCCCTATGATTCCTTCCTTTCAGACATGTTTAATGTATTTGGTTCATGGTTTTTGAGAAGTTAAAACCCAAATCTTACAAACTTTGAGGGATTTGTTTTCGTGTGTTTATTTTGCAAGTTGTAACAGGGTAATTACAAAGAAACAGGGAACTAAACGCATAACCAATTCAGGATCTTCAATTAAAATCTTCAGCTTAGCATCTCTGGGTTATTGATCATATGATAGGTTTATTTGCTCCGGCTTCACCTTAAGTTTGTTCGATTTCGTTTTTTTAGAAAGTTGAAATAACAGTAATGATCCCATATTGCAGACTCTGACCGCAAAGACTTGTTTTCAGATGTGATCACGAGAAGAAGAGGGGCCATGTGATATGCATAGTGGAAGTTATTCAGGATGCTGATTTGCTTAAGTTTTATGAGGTTTGCATATGTTTCCATTATCTGATTCCTATACCGCTGCAGAAACTTATTTTCGTTCCTACTACCTTTTGATCCTTATAACCTTATTCATGCTGTCTCATTGATCTTCATCTTGTTAGATTGAATGAAATGCTTATCTTTTGCTGCACTTGGTTTCTGTTTCAACAATCACTTGTGTGATTCCGCTCTACTCTTCGGGATAGAGGTCAGGTCTGTGTACATCTCATCCTCCAGGGTCCACACCCTGCATTCGTGTGGGATTTACATTTACTAGGTCTGTATGGTTTGGCTTAATTACTTATGTGATTATACACAAACCACAGATCATATATGAAAATTGAACAACTTCTTCGTAACTTTTTGGGGCAAAATGTATCAAATTGCAACAAAGTGTGGTTTAGTTAATATTTAGTGTAATGAAGAACTTTTTCTCGATCGATGTAATGTAACAAAGTTATAAATTTTCCTATTTTTACTCATTTGACTGGTAACTTGGTGATCTTATAACATTTGATGATGTAGACACCCATTTTTGAAAGGTTTATAGCAAAGTGGATATTAAACTTGAAATTCACTTCATCAAACGTTACAAAGTTAGTAAGTTACAAGTCACAATGGGAACACATAGGAAATTTTGAAAACTTTGACCAAAAAATTATTTGGTACACTAAATAGGAACCAAGACAAGATTCATTACGTTTTGATGCATTTTGTTTATCGTCAACATTGCAAATAAATTATGGTATTGATTCAGGTCCACAAGGATCACTTTATTTTGTCATAATTAGAGTGATATTTTGTCACTTCCACACTTGGTTGTTGGAAAACCACCATATTTTGAAACACAAACGATAATGCTATACTTGGCTGACTTCTTTTTTAATTGAGTCTTGTATGTTTAAACTTATCTGTATAAGGGATGGGAATTGGGATGATGGGTTTGAGGTAGGCAAAGAGAGAGGGTTAGATTATTTCCGGGCCATTTTTAGTATTAATTTGTTTGAGGTGGTTTAATGGGGACAAGTGAGGGGTCCTAGCTTTCCATATAGCCATTTTGGCATAACAGCTTAACGATTAAGCCATAAAAAAACGCTCTTTTATGGTTGAGAAAATAAGCCGCCCAGACCATTAAGCTCATTAAGATGTAAGTACACAACCCCTAACACTTTGATATGCTGAATGGTCTTTATTACGTGACTTACACCTTGATGTCACTTCTTGTTTCTTTCAAATCTTTCTCTGCAATACTCTTCAGATGTGTATACTTTAAGACATCCAAGGGTAAGTAAACTTGAGAAACGAATAAAAATTTGGGTGCATATTTCTAAACCCATTTGTTTATCATTTATTCTCTTATAAACAAATGCTCAATGGATTATTTCTAATACTTGCAGAGTAGTTTGAAACTTTAAGGAGAGGAACAAGAAAAGGAAGCAGTCTTGGAAGCGCAAAATCCTACATATATCACAAACTTCATATGCCTCTTCATGATTCTTGGAGATGGAAGGTAAGAATTTGCTCTAATCACAATCCCGGACTTGTTGAATATGCCAATTTTCAACGCAAATTTTGTATATTGTTCTATTGACAAACCGTTTTCAGTAGCATAGTAGTTTGGAAGGGTATCCTAGGCTATGCCCAGACTAATCTTGGCAAAGGCTGGCTGTAAGACATCAACGCGATAAACTCAGTGGCCGCAATTATTGTGGACATTTGGAATCGAACCTAGGGGAAATGGGATATTCCACCACATCCCCCCGTGCCTCAACCACTATGCCACAATTGTTCTAGATGGGAATTTGGGTACTTCAATGAAGAATTTAGGCTTCTTTGAGCTTGTAGAGTTGGACTTTTAAGCTTTAGTAATTCTAGAAGAAGCTAAGGATTTGGAAATAAGGCTGCATTTTTCACTCTTTGACTGCCTTTGACTGCTGAAATTTGTATTTTTCTAATTGATATAGCAAAACCAAATTGATGGTGGCTATTACACAAGTAATATTTGCAGGGTACATAAAATGGAACCTTTTGGATTTAAGTGTTCTATTTATATGATTTTACTATGTCCCTATAAGTGAATGAGATTCTTTTTGCATCTTATTTGCTTTTTACTCCCCCTGTCCCAAAATAAGTGTCCACTTTCATATAAACATGATCACAATTTGCTAAATTTCCAATTCTACCCTTGATTACAACGCACAAATATTTAAGGTTGATGAGACGGAGAAATTCATCAGTGAAATAATTATACATTTCTAAAACTATGTACCCTTTACCAAGGGTAAAATTGTCATTCGGTTATTAGAACATTTTTCTATAACATAGTTCGCCTTAGTTTTACTTTTTACGTCGTTATGAGCTCTTGATAGAACACTTTTTGTAAGTGCTCTCTCTATATGATATCAATATACGATTTTTCTTATTTTTATATGAATATAAATTGTTCATTATCGTTGAATGATATAGAAAACATATATGTGTGTCTATGTGTAGAGGCATAATCAAATGAGAACCCCTGTATTTTGAGAGTCGTGAGAACTTTTACATTGAGGTATTCTTTTAGGTGATTTTTTCCATCTAAGGTAAAGATTTAAGGTATTGATTAACATATATTTGTTTCATATGTGTTTGGTTTACAATGCGATATTTTTATACTGGTATCTTTTTTCCTATGCAAACACGTTAAAAAGATTCACAAAGTAAAAAAAACACGTTGTGAATCAAATATGTATTATCAATATGTTAAATCCTTCTTTATCCAAAAAAATACATTAAATCCTTGCCTTAGGTGAAAAAAATATCATGTGAAGCACTAGTTCTCATGTTTGTGGGTTCTTATATATATGTGTGTGTGTGTGTGTGTGTGTAGGGTTGGGTTGGGTTGGGTTCCGATGAGATGTGGTTATCAATCGTTGGATGCACATTAGGATGAGATGCACGAGATGCACCAGATAAATGCCCTTCTAAAGGGAAATTCATGGGAGGGCGTGAGATTAAAAGAGATCAAGGGTTCATATCAGTTTTCACGCTTCTCCGTTAACTCAACTTCTTACACGATCCTTTGCCTATATATAGATGTTTTTCTAAAGCCAAACATGTTTTCTCCTTTACATTGCAGTTAACCTCTTGCTGAAGGTGAATCATAAGGTAAAACCCCTTTACATTTGTTAAATTTCAGGTGGTCTTGATTCCATTTTCTAGATACTAATAATAGCTCGATGCCATCATAAACGCAAACCCGATACACATCACAAACAATTACAAATGAAAAAAAAAAAAACACCACATGTACAATCGAAACCTATTTCTATTCTTGTTTTAACAAATTCACAGCAAGAATTAGTAAATGCATGAAGTGGATATTTAAGGCCTGTTTGGTTTGACGGAATTGAAATGGAATTTTATAGTTTTTATTTTTGTTATAAATAATTTGTTTTCCGGGAGGCGATTGAGGTTTTAGGGTGGGTTTCGGGAATATCTGTGAAAGAAAAGTTATAAATTGAACGGTGAAACCATGTTCTTAAGATAAAAAGAAGAAAGTTGGAGAAAGATACTTTTGCGGAGAGTCTTTGGCTGGTAATCGCGAGGAATGATTGATGGAGGGCTAGATGATTTTGATGGGTCTGAATGAAAGGTATATGGCGAGGAATGGTCGATGGAGGGCTCGATGATTTTGATGGTTTTGAACAAAAGGTATATGGCCGAGAAAAATGGTTGATGAAGGAGTGCAAGGAATGAGAGAGAAGAATGGTTCCGATCAACCATTCTTGGCGATCACCAGCCGAATTGTTTTCGCAAAAACAATTTTCTTCTCCTTCCGTGCTCTTATCTCAAGAACATGGTTCCCCGTTAAGTTTCTAACTTTCAGTTCGCCGACGGTCTCGATTATTTCCCAAACGAGGCTATGCATGATATCCAAGAGAGTTCATTGATGCATTACAAACTCGAGCGGGATAGTATTCAGAGATATGACCAAATCAAGACAACTACAAACAAACACACGATCAGAACGCAATTCAATTCCAAATCCCACAAACCAAACAGGTCCCAACTGTCTCTTTGCAGGGGACACAAGAATGTGAAGGCAAGAAAAATGGAAGTCACATTCATTCATTTCACCAAGATCCCACATGAAGATTAGAACCCTAATCAGGTACTCACCATTGTTGTACCAATTTTCAGGACCATCTCCATAAAACTGTTTATAAGTGTCAGCATATGTAGGTTTGGGACCAGATTTATGTCTAGATTCAACCCAACCATCATGATTTATGATTGAACAACACTTGTTCAAACTTATCTCTGCTTCTTCCTCTCTTTTTTACCATTTTTGTGATAACATAATACCTTCTTTTGAAGCATTCATAATTAGGTCTAAGGTTTACTCCAAATTAAGTCGAATGCTATAACAACTCGGTACCTAATTGTATACACGTGTATAACGGTTGTTTCGTTTTTTGAGAAAAATAGGCACTCCCTTTATGAATGCGTAGCCATTTAGGTGTGGTTGGTTCGTAGACTGGATTTGGACCGGACCGGACCGGACTGGACTGACGAGAGGGGAGGTAGGCGGGTGAAGGAATCATGTGAAGATTTTTGAGTTATGATTTGACCGGGGTAGTTTAGTAATTTCACCTATCTCGTCTCGTGTGTCTGGCTTTTGTTCCATCTATTTTGGTGGGGGAAAAAACAACGCATTTTTATCTCATTTTGGTCTTGTCTTGTGTCACTCTAATATCGTGTCAAACATGGAAGGTTTTAAGGTTCTAATTTCACATGTGTAGTTTAGTAATTTTATTTATCTTGTTCCTTGTTATTTTTGTTTCAACTATTCTGGTCAGGTAGAAACAATGTATATTTTTATCAAAGCATTAGTAGCCTAGTGGTCGGTAACATCTTTGGGAGGGACAGTGGATGGCATCCCTTGTCTACTCGGGTTCGACTCATGGGGTGAGCATGTGGCGATACCCTGACCATGGGTTGGCTTCGGGTCGGTCCATGGTCGCCGATGATTAGTCGGGTGCCCGTATGGATCATTGATACCTTGTCGACTTAGTGTCGAAACGTATGCATGAGTTATCTGCCGTTCAAAAAAATGAAACAGTGTCTGTCTTACACAGTCTTGGTCTTTCTCAATCTAATATTGAACCATGGATAAGTTTTTATTTTGAACACCAATTTAATGCCCCATCTATTTTTTTTTTGAACGGCTTTAATTAGTTATTAGTATACACCTTAGTTAGATTAGAAACGCCTTTGCCTAGGTTCGAACCTGGGACTTTTACTCCAAAAGAATGACCCCTCTACCAACCAGACTAGCTCCAGTTGTCCCATCTTTGTCCCATCTATTAGTTCCATAGTTGAAATTTCCTCCTTTTAAGCCTGTTTAAAAAAACTAGAAGTTAAAATTTAATAATCATTTTTTTTTCTATTTATTTATAATACTATAACTTTAAATTTCAATATTAGCATCAAAGTTTTTTTATTTTTCTTTGGACCTATCTTAGTTCTTTTTTGAAATTAAAATAAAAGTTTGTTTTTTTTCCTTGAAAAAACAAAATATATTTATGGACCAAGAATCCCATTAAAAATTCCAAGTACTTGTTTAATTTATCTTTTATGCAACATATGTTTAGAAGATCTTCATTGTGATACCATGGGTGTGATATCTTAATTATATAAAACATAGTATATTGCACAATATATGAATCAAATCCAAGTATGTTGTATTTTTATGCATTTTCATATGTTAGTTAGATATCTAAATATTTAAGATGTCACACCTAAAATACAAAACAAATGTTTTGAAAGCATGATACATAAAATATGAGCAGAAGTCCGTCATAGGTACATGATATTTTCTTTTCAAAGCTTTGGTCTCTAAGGCTGCGTTTGGTACATGGGACAGGACATGACGAAACAAAACTCATTGTTCCACATTTGGCACAGTATGGAACTGAACAAGAATTCACTGTTTCACGTTTGGTGCGACATGGGACATAGACAGGATGGGAAAACATGGGACAAAAAAATACTTTTTTTGTTCCACCAAAATAGGTAGAACAACATGAGACATAAATGAGACATAAGCTAAAATATTATTAATTAACATTTGTTTGATGTATAAGCTTAATACGGTATATATTTTAGTGTTTACCACCGCTAGTTGCGGTCACCACTGCCATCGGTAGCCACCATCGACCACCTCCACCGCTACCAGTAGCCACCTCTACCGCCACTGGTAGCCACCGTTGGCCACCTCCAACTCCTCTTCCACCACCATCAACTACCGACGACTATAGTCTTTCACCACCTACACAACCACCGTTGGTCACCTACCCCAACCGTCCACCGCAACCTCTGCCACTGCCACCTCCACCACCTCCTCTATCACAACCTCCTCCACATCCATATCACTATCCACCATAACCACCACCAGTCCTCCACCACATTAGTCACAAGTACCTCTTCCACCATTGTCAACTGCCACCATTGCTACCATCTATTATCTTTACGTTCTCCACAACCACTGACCACCATTACCATCGTCACAACTAGTAGTATCGCCAGCTAACACCTCCACCTCTACCATAACCACCACTATTGGTTACATCAAACTTTTTTCATTCAAATTTGGTGCTATTATATATGTATTTATGTTTATGAAAATTGTGTAAAAATGTTTATAAATTATATTATTTATTTTATTTATGTCAATTATAGCTATTATGTGATATAAAATCAACTAATTTTTTGGGGGAACCTATCTAGTTCTGTTCTGTCCTGTTCAGTCCTAGACATACCAAACACCAAACAAATACTTGTTCTGTCTAGTCATGTCCCGTCTAGTCCACTCATGTCCTACTCTCTTGTCATGTCCCGTCCTGTCAAGTTCTGTCATGTCCAATTCTGTCCAATCCTGTCTGCGTACCAAACGCTACCTAAGGTTTGTCAAATGTTATAGATTTGGTCCTTAAACTTCATTTATTACAATATAAACCTCCAGGTATGCCGTTTGTTATGAATTTTGTCCCTCATATTAACGGTCATTCATTAATCCCTTAAATGAGAGGGAAAATGACCATTATACCCTTTTAAATCAATTGTATACTTTCTTACTTGAATATAACGACGACGTAAAATAGACATCAGTTGCACTATATTTTTTATTGTAAGTATATAGGTACACACTCAACACAATGCATGAAGCCCGTCATGCTAACATTTCGTATGAAAACATATGTACAAAGTTATGTTTCATATAAATCCTTACTACTTATGATAAAAATCTATCACACTTTATAACCCGGCGTAAAGCCCAGGCTCTTGATAACAAGTGTTTTATAATTTTTGGAAACTTGTAAAAGTGGGGTTGTTGTGGTGAATATAAATAGCTTGGTGCTTATAGAGCCAAATCTAAAAGTTGAGGGGTAAGAATTGAACTTTTAAAAGTTCTGTCGACAAAACAGAAGAGACAAGGAATTTGGTGGATACTATTCCGGCATAGATGTACTTCTCATTCGTTTTCTTTTTCTTTTTAATTTGAAAAAATAAATATACGTAATGTTATTGGCATCGTTATTAATATCGAAACTTTTTTTTAAGGGTGTTCGGGCCAAAACCCGACTAATCCCCGGCAATTTTGGGGGCTAAACATGGCCCCACTTAAATGTCACGGGAAGACTCGAACTCGGTTAGGACGCTATGAACCTCCTGAACGATAACCAATCTGTCACAACACTGGAAGACTTAATATCAGAACTTATTGTATTGAGAATATAAAAAGTAGGTTTTAATATTGACGTGTGCTAAAAAAATCATCTATATAGAAGTGCGCATAGCAATATATAATGGTGTCATTAGCCTCTACTATGAATATGTAAATTAAAATCGGATTTATCAAATGAGAACCATAAAAAGTCATCTAAAAGTACAATGTTTTACAAAATACAAAGTGAAACAAAAAAAATACATATAGTTACATTGTGAAACAACATAACATTTTCATATATATATATATATATATAGAGGAAAGTTCAAATGTAAACCACATTTTGGTTGTGAACG
>LUCG01205480.1:0-16604 GCA_001633085.1 Carthamus tinctorius | reverse complement strand
TCTGGTACATGTTTGGATGGACTAGCTTATAAGCTAGCTTCTGGTACATGTTTGGATGGACTAACTTATAAGCTACCTTATTTTTGCCAAACACAGCCTAAATCAATATTTTCAAAATATTTGACATCTCTTGCAAGACATCTGGCCACAAAATTAGTACGCATGTATATATTTAGTTCATCCAAATCGATATTAAATCTACTTTGTTTTATTCGATTCATTTAAAACCTCGTTCATTAAGTTGGTCGTGAACAAATGATATATGAACATATAGTTCATATGAACCAATTGAAAATAATTAATATTTGAATTACATTGATTCACATATGAACATATGTGAACATATAGTTCATATATGAATCATACAGATCTATATATGAACCCATTTTGACCTTTTTATAAAAATACGAAATTAGCTTCTTCTTTTTTGGCATGACCACAAATTTTGACCTTTTAAAATTGCAACTCTTGACCAGTTAAAGCTACAATTTTTGTTTAGTTAAATGTAATCTTAGTCATATTATGTGCTAACATTACTTCTCATTTTAACCTTTGATTATATATATACCTTTATTTTTGATAAATAGTTTGATTTTATATACAAAATGTCATATTCTTATAATTTTAAATTCATAATTTTCTACATACAAATATAAAACAAGATGTGGTGCTTTTGGACTCTTTGGTCATGCTCAAACATTTGACCTATTTAAAAACATTTTGAACACATCTTGTTTTTTGTATTCTTTTAATAAGATAATTGTCACATCACTACTGACTACTCACTGGAGATGTCATGTGATCCAAAGATTCAATATCATTTAATACCCAAAGAAAACAACATAAATAGTGGAAGCTTTTGTAAAATAAAAACTAAATTGAAGATAATTCAATAACTTAAGATTAAATGTCTAGATGTGACTAGTTAATCCCATATGTTACCAAGGACTGTTTGGTCGTTTCTTCGTTAAGTCCTGTATAGATAAGATTTACTGTGTGGATTAATCTATCTGTATAGATTGAGATATCCCGATGTTTGTTTGTTAATCCCAAAATCAATTGTAACATGAATCCAAGTAATAACATTTCTTCGAGGTATTTTACCAAATAGGTTATCTCTCAAGAACACATTAATAAAAACATAAAAAGAAGTCAAAATAACAAAGGAGAATTTAGTAGAAGTAGAAGAAAGAAACCAAGAAGTCAAGAAGAAGATAATAGATTATGAAAATAACTGAACTCAAATTTGCTAATATCCATATTTCGTTTGATTCTTTCTTTCTTCCATCCTTCAATTTCTTCATAATTGTCATATTTCTTTGGTATTCTTTTCCTCAGAACGAAATTATACCTTTATAAAAACCAAATTAGTGAACAAAATAATCAAGTGGAAGAAGGCGAGGAATAAGAGGAACCATCAAGAATGGAAGATGGAGAAGGCGGCCTTGTTGTACGTAAGAGCACAGGGTGCGATTATTATGATGTTATCAAAATGGTAGACATGGAAAGTGGGTGGCTGTCCTGATAAAGGTTGCTCCATTTTGCTGAGTGAAGAAGCTCTCAACAAAATCAACAAGCCATACACAAACACTGAGATCTGGCTTAGCGAATAATTGATAACGCTTGTTAAGCCCATTAAGCTTTTACCAAATAGGGCCTAAGAGAATAACTAAAACAACTAGAAAAAGTTGGAATCACAAAATTATGCCTAGTATTTAACTAGGTAGTAGCAAAAGAAAAAAGAATGTCTAGTTAAATACTAGGCATATCATGAAAACATAATTAGATGTGTATACCAAGTGACAAGAATATTCACTTGATCCTATAGGATAATCTGAAATTGAATTCATAGCGATACAAGCTGATACATATACAGAAGTTTGGTTGCGAATTCATTTTTCATTGCGAATGTTGTATTATTCATTTTGAATAATGCATGAACATTCGCTTTCGTTATTCATACTGAATATGACACGTGTCAAGCCATTGGTTGTCCTCACGTTCGCAATGGAAGAAGGATTTTCATTTAAACTCGCCCCTATATGTGTATGTGTGTGTGTGTGTGTGTGAAAGACACACAAAGCCAATGGTCTACTATTACACATAGGGGTGTGAGCAACTCGAGATTTTAACGAGCTACTCGAGCTCGAGCTTGAGTTCATTTTATCTCGAGCTCGAGTAGATATCGAACACAATAGAATTCGTTTAACTTAACGAGTCAAGATTTATAATACCAATGTTTGACTTAGTTCGTTCGAAAACTCGATTCAAAATTTCAAGTCGAGTCAAGCCGAGCCTTTCGAGCATACCCTTTTTTTGAGCCAAACATGTTCATACATTTATAAAAAATACAATAAATCATTTTTGAGACAAACATGCTCATATATTTATAACTAATACAATAAAAATCTAAACATTATCGAGCTTAAGCCGATAAACGAGTTAATCGATCGCAAGTTCGAGCCCGTAAACGAGCATCGGGCTCAAGCTTGATAACTAAAAAATATTCAAGCTCGAGTTTGAGCCCTATATTGAAAAAGTTAACCGAGCTTGAGTCGAGCTCACGCTTAGTATTAATTTTTTGAGCTCGAATCGATTAACCTACTAGTTGACTCGAGTCAGCTCGTTTACACCCTTACAGTGACAAGGAATCCTATTAGAGTGATCCAGGTCAGCATATAAGATGAAACTGAAGATACTAAGCCTGGATTCAGTCGCTCTCTATGTCAATTTATCTTTAGCAAGAAGCCCCCTCACTACAACAAAACCGAATTTATAGGTGTCCAAATAAAACTGAGTTTATAGAACATCTAAAATAAATAAATATGCTAACAGAGTATTTTATAGAACCAAACAAAAACGTCATATTTAGAGTAGTTTCAATAAGTTTATCACAGAGACTCAACAATCTCAGGAAAAGTAGTGGGGTCCATCAATGAGAGTGAGATTTGGTTTTAACATAGGTGTAGATATAGGTTGACTAATATGCCAAAAGATCATAAACATATTTTAGTTGATTAATATGCAACCCATTAGAAAGAGTAGTAACTTTTTAACATACCCTCTAAATCCTTTACCATAATATTATTATCCATATGAATAAAAAAAACATAGATTAAGTTGGTATCGTGACTACATATGAACAAAGATAGATTAACAACACTCTAAACAACACCATCAGAAAACAACAAGAATGAACTCATCCGATGAAATCAAGCATATGGTGCTTGTTTGAAGCTATATAATGCCTTGTTGGTTTCCTAATATGATTGGGTTTCGTGTTGAGTTTCCACGTGGCTTGTTCCCAATTTTCTTGAACGTGGGGACCACTAGTATCGCACTACATGGTAATATTTGGTCTCAGCTACTCATCCGGTCAATAAAGGCGTCTTTGACCGGTTCCCATCCTTTAATATTTTCCACCCTCCCATGAATCGCGTCAATCCTCCTTAATCGCGTCCACTGTAACCGAAGATGAGTGGCTGAGATTCGTCCTCACGTTCACAACCAAAGTTGAGTTCACATTTGAACCTGACCCTATATATATAAGGTAGGTTAGAATGAGAAATGATAAAAAAAAAGTGAAATAGAGAAGTGATCTCAACCATTGATATGGCTAGGATCCAGATTGAAAAATCAAAGATTACGTATTTGACTAGTCAAAGCCGCAATGCTTGATTCGTCAAAGTTCGCGACTACACACAAGATCGAGGGGTACTTTCGTAACTGTTACAAATAGGCCGAAAAACAGGTTCATACATGAACCTGTATAATTCATGTATACGTTCGTATATGAACCTGTGTAATCCATTCACTAATTTTTTAAACTGATCCATATATGAATTATACATTCATACATACATGAACATGTCTAACTCATATACACGTACATATATGAACACACGTGTAATTCACTAGCTATCTTTTTAACCGATTAAAAACCGTTAAAAATCGACGATCCAGTTTGATTCCGATCGAGGTCCAATGAGGGGGAAGGGAGTCGTGTTTCCTCCACTTGTTCTACGTAAACCGCAAGAAGGTCCACATGAGTCTGCGTGCGCCGTCCCACAGACAACCAATCCCAAAAAACCGTTGTGCCACGTCACCACCTGCCACTGTGGCCTGTGCCAAAATGATACGTGCCCTTTCCTCATACATCCACTGTGCCTCTGTAACAACACACGTCACTCCCTCCTTCAACTCTCTCTCCCCCTGTAAATCATTCTTAATCTCTCTCTCTCTCTCTCTCTCAACGAAGCTGGTGAAATCCATGGCGGAGGTTCAGGTATCGAGGTCGAAAAATGCGGCGGAAGAGGATCGGATGGTGGAGATTGAGTTGGAAGCGGCGGAGGCTTTGGCGGAGTTGGCTCGTGGTGGTGGTGGTGGTGGTGAATCGGTTGGTGAACGAGTCAAGAACGAGTCGGACGGTTGTTGTAACTTAGTTGAATCCTTCTCTAAGCGTCTCTCTGAGGTTTGTTTTTGTTGTTGTTGTTCTGCATATTTAATTCTCAGCAATGAGGTTTTCTGGTTCATTTTTGTGAGAATACGTGGAACAGGGGTTCCAACATATATAGTGAAGATTTGGTCCAAGTCTAGCCGATGTGGGACTCTAACACGCCCCTCCAACAGAGGCTAGACGAAGAGTAGAACGACCAGGAGAGGGCCTAGAACGGCCAGGAGAGGGTCGGCGTGTCAGTCCCCTGGAGTGGTAGACCAAAAGATTTGGTCCAAGTCTAGCCGATGTGTCAGCCGATATGAGACTCTAACATGCCCCCTCCAACAGAGGCTAGATGAAGAGCCTAGAACGACCAGGAGAGGGTCGGCGTGTCAGTCCCTAGAGTGGTAGACCAACATATATAGTGAAAATTTGGTCCAAGTCTAGCCGATGTGAGAGTCTAACACGCCCCCTCCAACAGAGGCTAGATGAAGAGCCAGCCTAGAACGACCAGGTGAGGGTCGGTGTGTCATGGTAGACTTTGGGTCTGATACCATGTGAGAATATGTGGAACCCCTAGATTAATCTCCAAAAGAGCCCCTTGAGTAGAGAAGAGGGGTTCCAACATATATAGTGAAGATTTGGTCCAAGTCTAGCAGATGTAGGACTCTTAACAATTTTGTTTGTATCGTTTAAGTGGTGTTGTTTCTGTTATTCGTGAGTAGAATGGCTATAATTCGAGCTTAGAAACACACTTTTTAGTGTTGAAAATTGTTTCAGGTTTGATTGAAAGGATTGGAACTTAGTCAGTTTTTGTTAATTTGGAAGAGGAATTAGTCGTTATATCTTAGTTACTTGATTTTATGTGCGCTAGATCTACTGCTTGTTGCTTTGTATGCGATTGTTCAAGTAGGGCACCTTTTCGGATGCTGATAGAAATGTTATCCTATATTACAGATCCAAAGGCTTTTATGTGTTGTATTGCTGTTTGTGCCTTGTAATAAAATTTGTTTCGAGTTTATGCATAAATTTGTGATTAAAAAGGGGCTGATGTAGCATTTTCTCAAAGCTTTATAGTTGAAAAGAGCCATCAGAAAACTATGGAACATCATCAGCTTCCAAAAGTATTATAATCTGGATTAGCTCCTCAAATTAAGGCATTCCATGAGGCTAGATTAAAACCTTACAGGCTTTTGATGTTTAAGATGAATACTTTGTCTAGTGAAATCTAATAATCTAGTAATTTTATGCTTGCTATTATTTCTTAAGATGAAACACTTTCTCGCAATTCTAATTGCACGAGTTCTGCATTTCCAATGTAGAAAATGTTGTAAGAAACTGAGAGTATCTTGGTATGTTAAACACACACAGATACATACATACATACATATGTATATAGAGGCAGGTTCATACAAGAACCAACCCCATTTGCAAGAACAAAGGAATCAATTTTGAGCGGATGTGCCTCATATTGATTGGGTCCCACGTATTAAAAAATGATTCAGGTGGTGGACCCACCTGAATCATATATGATTTTTTAATATGTGGGACCCACATCATATGTGATTGTGGTTGGTTCCTTTGTTCTTGCAAATTGGGTTGTTCTTGTTTGAACCTAATTCTATGTATATATTTAGTATGTTGGGTTTGAGACTTTTTTTGTCTATAAGCAGGATCAAGCTAATTTATGTCGGAAGGACTCAGAGAAGAGTTGCAGCTGGACTGCAAAACCAGTGAAGGATGAACAGAATACCGAACTTCGATCAAATGCTTCTTATCCCATGAAGGATGCATGTTCAAGTGGCAGGAAATCTAGACAGAGAATGACCGAGGTACTGAAGATTTCAGTCTCGTTTTTGTTCTATTTTGTGCGAGAGAAGTGATGTTCTAACATATATAAAGGAGAAATGGTACAAGTCTAGCCGATGTAAGATTCTAACATGCTAGCTAGTTGGGCACATATTGTGCAAAAGGGTCGCGAGGGGGCTAGATGGGTACAAACCGCCCCATAGTGTCAAGTCCCTAGATTGGTAGACCTTGGCTCTGATACCATGTGAGAATATGTGGAACCTCCCATTACAAGTACTTCTCATAGATCCCTCGAGGAGAGAGAGGGTGATCCAACATATAGAGAGGAGTTATGGTCTAAAAGCAGATGCAGTAGTCCAACATTTTTATGTGTATTTTATTCCTAAAACTTTCTAGATTACAGGCTGAAAAGGAAGCACGTAAAATACGGAGGGTGCTTGCAAACAGAGAGTCGGCTAGACAAACAATCCGTAGGAGGCAGGTATTGACTTTTTTTTCAAAATAATGCTCACTCGGTTAAGGTTGTACATATCTCAAGTCTAGTCACCTTTTGAGATTCAAAGGTACAAATTCATTGCGATTCAAGTTTGTTGTGGTCGTATGCACACAAATAAAAATGCTAGCATCGGTTCAAAATATGAGAATATTGGAAATTGACTACCTGGAGTAGAAGAAATATGCATTTCTAGATTAGGAAACATGGTGGTATCTTTCTATTGATTAGTATATAATAATTATATATGAAAAATTAAACTTGCATACACTTAGTACTCGCCTTTGGTGAGGCTTTAACCCTTGACCTCCAAGGAGTTGGGCTCTACTGGTAACCAAGGTACGACTGGGCCAATAACCCTTTGGTTGGTTGTATCTTCTCTGGTATCTTCATAAGTTCCTTGACCGCAATTTTTCAAATAACTCCTTTAAGCTTGTGCTGGGAATTTGAATGTAATAAAATTGGCCTGAAGTGTGAGGGACTCTTTCAGGAAGGATTCTTTGATTTTGCTTGTAATGTGATGCAACCTGGTTTTTCTAATATTCTTATGAGTCTTACAGCCGGTGTGTCAGGGTAACATTCTGGATATATTTTGTGTCAAATAGTGAGCAACGAATAAGAAAGAAAGGTTGAGAACTTCCGAATAACCAATTTATGTATGCATCATGGTAAATAGAAACATGGTTATTCACATATGCATTTTCATACGTGAATAAATGGTGAAAAGGAACGTTGGTTCACATATGCATTTCAAGTGGACTTTTTTTTTTGGTTTAGCGATGGATAATTTATTCTTACGTTGTCAACGTACTTGCCGTTCTTATCTGAACCTTCCTTGGTCTTTGTTTATATAAGATAATACATCAAAATACACCATTACTGAGGTCTCTTTTTACAATGAATTTTTAAGGCCATATATGAAGAACTGACCAGAAAAGCTGCTGATCTAGCATGGGAGAACAAGAATTTGAAAAGGGTTGGTCTTTTCTTGAAAGTTTATTGTGTTTGATATTATTCGACCAGCAGAAAATTTCATTTTGAGCAGCATATTTTTAGATTGATAGCCTTTCCTTATGATCTAGTCCCTAACGGCATGAACTTCCACCACTCTAAATCTTATCCCCTTGTGTTACTAGAAAAAGGAGATGGCTTCAAAAGAGTTTGATTCCTTGAAGAATATGAACGAAGGCTTAAAAGCACAGGTGAAAATATGATCGAATTTATAAAGACATCTGATAATTTAAAAGAAGTACCACATTTGATATGGGTCTCTTGCTATAGATGGTTAAGATAATGAAGCTTGAAGCCGATGAAATCAATGGAGAATCAAGAACAAGTTATGATGAGCTAAATACTTGTTCTTCATCCACAAATTCTCCCTTTATCATGTGTAATTGGTCATCTTTCCTCCCTTTAACAATAACTGAGTCATCGTCTTCTGACAAAGGGATTTCAACGATGACCAATGGTGTAACAAGCCCACTATATGTATTCCCGCACCCATGGCTTTTTGCCTTTCTCCAAAATGATAATGAACGCCATCCTCGTTCTTTTAATCTAAATGAGAAACCACTAGAGTCTTCCCAAGGCAATCTACCTTCTTTTAGTTCAATCTCGACAGCAATGCCATTCTTTCCAAAAATGGTTGAGACAGAAACTTCGTGTTCCACGGAAGCTATACCTGCCAAAGCTCTTGACGGGACCCAATTTGGCGGTCCGCTAGTAGAGCCCAAAACAAGAAGTAGAAATCTTATCAACCCTGAAGCTGTTGTTTGCTCAGGTAAAAAACTATGTGATATGGCTGCTGCATCTGAGGCCAGGAAGAGGAGAAAACATCTCAAAAAACAAAAGGAAATTCTTTGGAGACAACTAAGGATGCATTAAGTGAAGTTAAATGCTACGACAAAATTGGGTTTACAGAATGTTAAAATTGTCTAAATGTCTGCTTTATACGAGTTAAGTTTATAGGAGGAAAAAATTGTGTGTCCTGTGTAACAGTGTTAAAATAAATTTATTGGACGCTTTTTGGATGAGTTTCTAAGACACTTTTCAGATGAAGTGTCCTATGAACTCATGTTTTTACAAAATGCTCTTTTAAAAGGCAAAATTTTCTAACAGTGAGTTGAGAGGATGTTTTTCTTCTCTCTTTTTTTGAAAGTGTACTAAGAACTTCAGACGCACAATTATTTGGTCCCATAATATGTCCTATAAAGTAATCTATTAAGGCATCTAGACATTCTGGCCCGATCTTTTTGTAGATGTAACGAGATATATGAAACTGGAGACCCCTGTAGTGTTTTTGTACCTGCCATCATCGAGGTAAAGGGGAATACTTCCAAACAAATGGGAGTTGAAGTTCCTTCCCACGTCCACGCGGAAGTCTTGATTTCTTGTGAGATATTGTCACTAGTTTGCATACAGTCCTTCTATATGCTTTCGGTTGCAGTGAGGAGGTAGAAGTTGATGAGTGCGAAAGTTCCACTAATCCAACGGTTGCGAACACACAACGCATTAGTCTTCGTTCTCCTTTATATTTTCAAATGTACTTTTATCAGAAACGAAGTTGTTTTTTCTTTTTCCTTTTTCTTTTTACTTTTTCTAATCGTGGTGATTATAAGATGGATGCTGTTGTGAGCTTTTGGTTCCTTGGGTGTTCTAATATTTGTTCAGCCTTAAACTTTCAGGTTAATTATTCAGTTTTATGCATCTTATGCCTTTGTAATCTACGAATATGCTTAAAGTTTCAAGGAGACCAATCTTTTGTCATGTGGGAGATCGATATCGAAAGTTGTATGAGATGAAAACTCCAGCCGGAAAGAGAGAGTCAAAAGCCAAGCCAAGCCAAGCAAATTGATTCCAGTAAGTCTTTGACTATGAACACAACACTGATGTTTGGTTGAAGTTTAGTGATATGTGTGTTGAAACTGTGGGTCTTTGACTCAGCTTACGTACACCTTAACTAACCCAATATGGCCATAAAGTTGCAAACGTGGATGGCCATTTGAACTGTTGACGTTTGCGGATCAAACCCAAGTCCGTAGACAGTCACCAGTTTAAGCTAAGCTTTGTCATCTGTTAGTTTGTGGTTTCTTGCATTTTTCTTAGTAGATAGACTATGATTTTCGTCCTTGGTCTTTAAAAATTGCTTTGTTGGTCACTCTGGCTATAATGTCATTTCGTTTTCGTCCCTGTAACTAACTCTGTTAAGTCAAGGTTATTGTTGGTCATTTAATACATATATTTGATTTTCTACTAGAAAGAATAAAATGCATTCCCTAAAATTTTTTTTAAGTAACATGTCAATTAAGGATCCACCTTACGCATCTCTCACCACCTAAGAAGTTGGTTCTTTTCCCCTGAGACTATCCGTGCGATTTCAGTTCTTTCAAATGTGTCTTTGGCGGCCATTATTTTGTTCATCTTCTCTGGCCTAGGCTCTGATACCATGTTAGAATATGTGGAACCCCTATGTTAATCTCCAAAAGAGCCCTTGAGGAGAGAAGGGGGGTTCCAACATATATAGTGAAGATTTGGTCCAAGTCTAGCCGATGTGGGACTCTAACAATCCCAAGAAAAGATTGGTAGAGGAAGTTGACCGAATTGGAATCGAATGGAGTACAATCCTAGGAAAGAAATAAGAGGGGTGCATGGAATGGTTTAGTTACTTTAATGAATGTTTTATTTCAAAAGTTATCATTCGCAATTTTGAATAAAATAGACATGTGAAATCTTATTTTATTTTTTAGTAGAAAATTAAATTTGTGTATCAAATGACCAAAGTGAAGTTGACCTAAATGAATTTTAAAGATCAGGGACGAAAATAGTTATAAGTAATGAACCACATCGTAGTTTACTCTTCTTAATATAAATTATATTCTAGGCACAAGATTATATGTCTCCTTGCACACACCATTAATTAATCTCACACTGTATGTCTGAGAAGTTGAGTTTAACGTGAGAATCTGAACCGTTGATCAATTTCAATCTCATCCCTTCCCATGAATTGTGCTCCAGTAGAGAATTGACTAGGTGCATCTTGGTGCATTTTATCCTGATGTGTATCCACTTCTCATCCCAGGGTTGATAACACTTCTCATGCTAACCTCAACTTCTTACTGGAACCCAACCCTGTAATCCAAGTTATATGTTCTATTACCTATCTATTTGCCTGGATTACTCAAACCTTTGCATCATGCGTTTCACGAAACAGCTCTGGATCCTAGTGGTTGTGGTAAGGCTTGTGTACATCTTACCTTTTCTGGACCTTATTTCCGAGTGGGATATGCTGAATATGTTTAGTTTGGTTTGTATTTTTACCATTTTATTTGCTGAATGCAAACATTTTATTTTTGAATTCTGGTGCCTGTTTCTCTTTTTGCCTCCAGAAAAAAGCTGAATGGTTTGTATTCACATCTATGAAAGCTGGATTTACTGGCTGCATCTTAAAATGGACTACTTCTTACATGGTTGATACAAAAGGAAATGGGGTTAATTCGAGCAACTGCTTTAAATCGACAGGTGTCGGTGCTCCAAAATTTGTTCCTGACTGTCGACTTCAGAGCCCCATGCGAATATTTGCAAATTGGCTCTTACATTAACGATTATCAAAGAAAAAAGGAGCACGAGCTCTGTTTCCCCCTTTTTAGCCCGGATCGAATACTAATCGAGAGAAGTTTTGATTGATGACTAACTATCTGGTAATGAACTTGCTATAATGACACTATCTGCTACCTTATTGTCATAATAATCTATCTTTATATATATATATGTCAAAATTGCCTTATGATTATAATTCTATCTTTTGTTCATATTTGAAGCTATGAACTTTATTAATTCTTTCAAATGGGCAAAATACGTAGAATAGTAGCATTCTTCGGTTGGTTTGCTGTTTTAGGTGGCAAACAAAAAGACAAGCATAAGATGACACCAAGGTGAAACCCTTGGCTCGAAGTCGAGCTTAGTTTTTCTTCTGTGGTAGTGTAATATGGCAATCGGCGACCAACAGAAATGAACATCGACACTTGACGTGTACTAATGAACGCATACAGGTTCAGTTGGACCGGTTATGAATATTTTATAGCAAATTGGTTGTGTTGATTATTTCAACATAAACACTAGTACACATGTACCAGTGTGCCAGTACTGATGAGAGAATCACGTGTCGTTTGTTTTCTAAGAGGGCGTTTGATTTGACAAATAAAAGATAAGAGGTGGATGATGCACTTCTTTTAATTTCAGAGGATGGTAAGAGGTTTTTAGACCTTTTCTTAAAAATAAAACAAATAGTTCTTAATTTTCAGACTTGAGAGGTTTTAAGAGGTATTCTTTAACGAATTTAGACATTAGGGCTGCAAGAATTTGCAAGATTTCAACTTTATGAGAGATTCTTAATGGGAACTTATCCTCACTTCCAAAACCAAAAAAAATGATTCAATTAAAGTTCTTTTACTTGAGATCAAATTCAGCTGTTGCTCTTGCAATATTCATGGATATTTGAATAGGCAATTTAACATGGGTTTCAGACCTATAATCTCAAGACATACTTTGTCTTCTCTCTTAAAATGAGTTGCTCTTTCATTTTAGTTCGATTTAAAATGAGTGGTGTTGTGAAAATACCGAAACCCAACTAGCAAATAACTCGATAGTTGGACCTCACTATAAACACCTAAATCCCAAGAACAATGAACTAGGTTCTTATACGAGATAATAAGCAGAAATATGATCAACGAACATGAGAAAATCAACCACCAAGTATATGCAACGATAATCAACCATATAATGCAAGATAAAGCTAGTAAAGAGTGACGTCGAGATTTTTACGTGGAAACCCAAATCGGGAAAAACCACGGGCGGAGGACGTCGAAAACTGATCCACTATCACTTGCTGGTAATTACACTTGAGATGTTACAAAGCTTCTGTTACAACGGAGGAACCAACAATGGCGTTCTTGAGCTTCAATATATTTTGGAGAGAGAGATGATGAATAGTAGAAGGAGACCAAGGAAAGACATGGGTATCTTCTAAATCTGAATAAATCATATTTAGAAGCATGGCTATGGATTAAAATAATAATATAGGGTGGTACGGTGTCAACCAATAAAGGGAAAAACTAAAAAGTCAATTTCTTGAAAAGCTTTGAATAGTGAGCCCGCGTCCATACCCTTTAAAACTTCATGCCCATGATCATCTGAGCATAAACTTTCTGCCCATAAAAAGCAGATTTGCACGGCCGTGAGCAAATAAGGCGTGTGCCCACGAACAGAACAAAAATTTGAGGCACTATTTGACAAGTGGCGGACCAACTCGAAGCTTGGATCGAATAAAATGAAATAATGGGCGAGCCAAACTTTTAGTGAAAATATCTGCCACTTGAAGATTCGAAGAGATGAACCGAGTAGAGACTTTTTCCGAAGCAACCGATTCTCGAACAAAGTGATAGTCTATATCGACGTGTTTGGCTCGCTTGTGGGAAATCGGATTTTGAGAAAAGAAAATATCCCTTCTATTGTCACAAAGTAGGCGAGGCCGATCGGGAGGAAGACAGTGCAATTCTCGAAGTAGGTGGGTAACCCAAAGAAGCTCGGCTGTAGCATTAATTAGCTAATGCACGATATTCCAATTCACAGCTGGAACGAGCAACACTTAGTTTTCCTCCCGTGAGGCTAATCCTCCATGTGGAACGAAATCAACTATGAATTCGAATTGCAAACACGAACAACGTAACAAAATGTAAGCCACGTAAATAAAAAACCGTAATCTAGCAAAACCCGATACCAAAAATCGCAGCTTTCAACAAACCATATGAAAGAAGAATGTAGTTCAATTGCTAAAATAAGACTAACCCATAATACCTTCTATCTAAGAGAAGATAAATCTCGAAAACCCCATACGACTAGTAACGCTAGCATCCGAAAATCGATGTTTGATCGATACGAAACAATCAAAACACCGGAGGTATATACCTGTATACACTAACCGGACTCACTACGGAATGCTCAGGATCCCTCCATTCGATCGATCCCGACAACAAAAACCCATCTTTTTTAACAAACCGCCCTTCCACAACCACCGTATACGCCAACTTCTGGTTCAACTTTTCAAACCTCAGAAAAGGCGGCGTCACCGTGATCTTGACACCCAAAGGACTCACCACGTTTGCCTCGTACGTGGCCTTCGTGTCCCCCACGTTCTTCGCGATCCGTTTAAAGATTGCGTAAAAGTTGGTGACATTGTGTGCAACTTGCAACTGCATTGAAGGGTAGTTTAGACCATCAACACCTCTGGTTGGTTTGAAGTCTCTGCAGTCATATTGATGCCTTCCACCATTGAGTATGCCAAGTGTTGTGCTGTTGTAGCCAATTTTACATAAGTAAGCCATGTAGGCGCTCGCGTTGATGTCGTATACGAGACCGGGGTTTACCGCTTTCGTCGGGTTTATCAGGCCGGAACCTGATGCCAGTTCCTTTGCTTCTGTGTTGATCTTCATTGGTGTTGCTGAGAATTGATGTAGGTTGAATCAGTAGAAGTTGCTAATGGTAATAAGTTGTTTAATGATTGAAAGCCCATGTTTCTACTATAGTGAAATCGGGTTTAGAGGATGCTAAAAATTACAGCAGCTTCTCCAGAATGGAAAAAACGAAGGATATGGGGATTTTGAGCTAGTATTTTGCTTCAACAGTCTCCTCAGAGTTATCTCCAGATGGGAGAAAGTAAGAGAGAGACGGGTTTTTGTCCAAATATGGAGATATCCCTAAAAATGATTACCTAGTGACAGAACCAATAGGAAACCTTGAAAACAAAATTTTAGAGAAATAAATAATCTTTTAATAGATAAGTGGATTATTTTGATATTATAATCGATGTTGAAGTCTCCAAAACCGGGAAGCTGTTAGAGATGGATGCAATTGTTTTTGGAGATTTTGATTTTTGGTTCTGCATTTTGGAGAAATATTAGGGAAACTCCTGGAGATGCTCTAAAACACTGCTTTATAGACTTCAACCACACAATTTTGTCTACTGTGTAGTGTGTAATAGTGTTGCAATAAATTTAGAGGATGTTTTGAACATCTTAACATATCTTTTGGGATACTTTTGAAAAAAAGTATTGTATTAGTGACATTTTTAAGAAGTATGTTGCAAAAAGTTTGTTATATAAGACAACCGAAAACATTAAATAGACTTACTATTACGCTTTTACAATTATTTGATATTATAAACTTAAGTACTATAAAGAAAATCTATCACGACACTAACACTTCCTATAAACCCGATTTTGTTTTAATGTTGGTTACTTCCAGTATCGTTTCAATAAGCTTTAAGGTTTTCTTTTCGATCAAAAAAAGGAACAACATAACTCACCTGTTGTCATGAGTGCCGATCTGATTTCGGCGGGTGACCAAGTGCGGTGAAACGACTTGACATAGGCGGCTGCGGCAGCAACATGGGGGCACGCCATTGATGTTCCAGACGCTATTTGGTAGTCTACAAAGCGCCTATCGTAGTCTGGATGGCCGGTCATGCTTGCTAGTTTCGAGTATGCAGCCAATATGCCGAGTCCAGGTGCAGCGATATCAGGCTGTACCAAAAATGTCTTAGCAATCGAGAAAAAAAAACGTACGAAATTCATTTTCTTCGACCAACATCAAGCACTACGACGAAATAGGTCTTTTTGGACGCGGTATGGTAATTAGACTTTAAGTTTATAAATCTAAAATATTATGTCATGTATAAAAAGGTTATGATAAGTTGCTAACGCCTAACTTTATCATAACAACTTACTGTAACGCCTTTAGATATAGCAAATACGGTTTTTGGTCCCATATAAGCGTATAGTCCTCTTAAATACTCTAGTATGATGCCAAACGACGATTGAGCGCCCTAATAGACAAATTTTATCGTAGTGAAGCCTTTTAAACAAATAGCAGACACGGTTAGTTGCATTGATCCATTTGTAGCGAGAAAAAAGTACCTTGAGGACGTGCGGAGCTATCATCTGTGGTCCTCTGGAAGAGAAGGTCGCGACAAACGGTGCATCGGCCATTGTCATGGCTCTTGATTTATGTATGACGGCGACCGACATTCTGTGAGTTAACAAGTGCTTGCTTTCGGTCAACAATGTCGTTAACGAATGTCATTAGTAATTGGCGCCTAACCCCTAACCGGTATCCCACTATAACAAAACTGAGTTATAGGACGCCTAAAATAATAAAGTGACCTAATATGAAAAAATGTCCAATAACCACAAGTGTTTATAAGAGGAGAAAACATTGGTTCATAGGACAATTCTCCAAAACGTCCTACAAAATTAGTTAATACCACGCTTTATTTTGAAAATATTCTAAAAAAAGTTGTTACGACGTTCAAATCTCATATTTCTTGAGGTCAAGGGTTCAAATCTCATCGACTGTGTGAGTTTAATTTCGTTGTGGTTACCTAAAAGAACTCTAGAAATCTAGGCTTACTTGGTGGAGTTGATGTAGGCATCGATACTATTGCCCTCCTCTGGGCTAACCGTAGTTCCCGGAATGAGAAACGGAGATGGTGTATCGTTCTCTCGCTCTCGGGACAAAATTATTCCGGCGAGACCTTGGTCGAAGAGTATGTGATCTTGTTGGTTTTTTCCCAAACAGTACACGATCTTTCCTTTCACCAATCCATCCGACAAAGATCCGTAATCGCAAGCACTGCAACTCATTCGAAATTAATTACATATGTAAACATATAGAGGGAAGTTCTCTTAGAAACCCAAAACTGATTAGGAACACAGGAACCGTTTACATCGCGTATCAGGATGAATATTCATCACGAATTACACATTCATGATGAGGATGGATGTGTTATTCATGATGAATATGAACGTCTTTTAT
>LUCG01205373.1:0-15282 GCA_001633085.1 Carthamus tinctorius | reverse complement strand
TTCACGAAAAGCAGACATGAGATAACAAATCCAGTGTTTCACTAAGATTTCGAATAGTGGTCAGCCTATACAGATGGAAAAGAGTTTTTTTGGGATGATTTTTTCATAATCGGATATAGCATGTTTTCTAGACGGGACGGAGAAGTTTCAACAGAACTTATGTTTGTGCTTAAACTTCTCCTACAAACTTAAAGAGATGCATATGATAAAACACTTTCTATTTTTTTTGTCAAACAACTTAATAAGCTTAATGGGACACATAGCTATATGTAGTACAAACACATACTTAAGTTATAAGCATATGGAAAAGCCACCCAAACAATCAGTCACAAATATTCTTCACAGCTCACAAAATCAGATATGTCTGTATAGATGTATATATATATATAAAGAGGGGGGGGGGAGAGATACATATCATAACACATTTACTATTTGTTTGTCAAACAGTTTAAGAAGCTTAAGGGGACTCATAGGTATGTTTGATTTGTTTTCTATTAAGTCGTGGATAGGGTCAGATGCCTATATGGATGGAAAAAGTTTTTTGTGGAAAGATTTCTTTATAAATGAATGAAGCATGTCTTGTAGATGCAACAGACCCGTTTCAAGAGAAGTTGTCTTTCTGCCTGAAGCTCTCTTACGAAGCTACAAAATAAGTTATTATCTATATCATTATGCCACTATTACATAACTATATATAATTGAAGTCCCATTAAGCTAAGTAGGTTGTTGACAACTGATTAAAAGTAACCCACTATTATATAATCATATATAGTTGAAGTGCCATTAAGCTCATTAGGTAATTAACAAATGATCAGATAAGTTGATAATCACTTACTGCTATATAAAACAAGTAAGAAGATTGTCATTTTTCCATAAAAAAATCCATCATAAAGGCATGTGCATTAAGAACCTTCATTTTATTTCTATAGATAATGTGCATTTACACCTATGATCTCTTATGAGTTATTTAGCGACTTCATATTGCGCGGGACAACAGGCTGGTAACGACACCTGCGTGTCTTCGTTGATCAGCTGAAAACGGTCATTTTCAGAGGCAGTTAGCCGCTGTTTCGATCTCGGTTTTAAAGCGACGTCATTGGTATCAACTTAATTGTGATAGGGGTTGGTTAGGCGGGTTCAGTTTAGTCCTCACAAACCGAGTTATGCAGTAATGTTCTGGTGTTAATCTGATGTGTTCTATCATGTCTTAGGCTCCTTTAAGCTTCTATTGGTTTATGTTGGAATTGGTTTTTCGCTCAGGTTGTATGGTTTCATACATGATTTAATGATAAAAAGTTAAAAACCCACCCAACCAATCATTCTCCAAGATTCCCAGAAGCAAATTTGTCAATATAAACATATACATATATATATATATGCAGATTCATTAAGACATTTTATCAAACAGGTTGCATGCATAATTAAGATGACATCTTTTTTGGGGGAGAAGCTATTACTACTATATCACCAAATAAATCAATACCTAAAAATGGTAGCAAGCATAAATTGACTAATGAAACACATAATAATCAATCAATGCATACAGAAAACATCTTTTACATATTTATAACAACATGATGAGTTAGGTTTACTAATGGGTATTTGTAACAGATGTGACCTTTTGCTATTCTCCATGAAAACAAAAACGAATGATTGCATATGTGTATCATTGGTGCAAAATTAGTCATATATTATTTAAAAAACATAGTTTCAAATATTACCTGAGTGATAGCAAATTCGTATCAGCAACGAAGAAGGAGAAATTGAGAAACTCAGTCAAAGAAGCGATAAGGTAAAAAAAAAAGACATGATATATCCAGTAGAAAAAGGAAGCAGGAGGTGTGTATTAGGTAGCACGTGTCTTACTTAAAAAGCCCAAGGAGTCGGATAAAAAAAAAATGAAACACCAAGGAATCAAACCGCAGACCTATGGGTGAGTAGAAAGACTTTTCCACTACACCAAGCAAGATGCTTCTTTGTTTTATAAATCCAAAAACATATATACAACAAAGGCCAATTTTGTTTCCTGATAAATGTAAGGTGCTGTTTGTTTTTGAAGAGGTAAAAGTGCTGTGTGCTGCGGACCACATCTGCAGACCTCTGTGGCAGAAGAGGTGGTCCCAACCTCTGTAGACTGCTGTGGGAAAGACTGTTTGTTTTTTACCTCTGCACACAAAAAAAATGTAATTTATATAATTTATTTTTTAATCAGATTAACAATTTTTTTAATAAAGTCAACAAACATAACAATTTTTTAAATAGCATTACACAAACATAACAATATTTTTTTTGGAAACATACAACAACAATTGGAAGTGCTGCGGGGAAGCAAAAAGAGGTTGGGCCACTGCTGCGGGGAAAAGCACACGCGCAACAGTTGGAAGTGCTGCGGGGAAAAAAAAAAAACAAGCTGCGCCAAGAAAGTGCTGCGCGTGTGTTGCGGGGGAAAGCGAAAAGAGGTTCTGAAGCGCTTTTGCCAAAAAAACAAACACCACCTAGAGATGGGTAATTTTTGGCGAGACTTCGTAACTAATTTGGATACTTTATTATTTATTAGTTTTATTCCCGTTAACCAGACACATAATACATACATATTGTAACGAAATCCGGATAGGACTCACGCACCACACACACACACACACACACACCCCTATGGCGTGGTCCTGTTCGCGCCATTGGAGCAGCATCAGGACTCCGGCGATGGCTTCCGCCGACCTTCCAAAGGAAACCGTCAGTTCTAGGGTTCTGGTACTCGGCGGAACCGGCAGAGTCGGTGGCTCCACCGCCATCGCTCTATCTAACCTGTCGCCTGACCTCCGCATCGTCGTTGCCGGTCGTAACAGGTTTTCCATTTGCTTCCTTTCTAAATTAGAATCTCTCCAAACAACTGTTAATTATTACTCTTCTTCAATTTTACAACAGCGTGACAATGCGTATATCGTTCGTAGAAATTTTAGCTGCGAGCAGAAGCCAGATAATGTGTGTTTGTGAGAGAGAGGTTATTTACAATTTTAGATGGAAATTAGTCGTCTAATTGATGTTAAAGTGTTGTTTTTTTTTATCGGATATTCACATTTTAGTTTCTGTTGTTCTTGTTTGGTTATGGTAGAATTTACTGAAGCAAAGAAAAAAGCAATTGACTCAGTTAGCTGTAGTGCTGAACTGGTGATATATGTATGTATGTACAAGAAAAAAAACAATTGAACCAGTTAGCTGTAGTTTCAAACGAGAACGCTGACTATTTAAGAAAACAAGAAAAAACTTCGCTCATGTACAACATCACATGTGATTTTACTCTAATGGAAAAAAACTGGACGTGGGCGTCTTAGGCTCGACTGTGAATCATATATGATTTTGTACGTGAATCATATGTGATTTTGTACATCGACGAAGTTTTTCTTGTGTTCTTAATAGTTATTGTTCTCGTATGAACCCACCCCTATATGTATATATTATTTACCCTTTGTAATTAATAGCATAGTAGAAAACTTTAACACATGTAGCCCCTCGGTGCACTTATGAAGTTCTATATATGGTAATTCAGAAGCATAACTTTCATATACCTCAAGTAACAAAAGTATCAAGGTATGTCTAGTTGTCTACAATAAGTGACAAGAAAAGATTCTCATCTTATATACAAAATTGGTATCCAAAAAGCAAACATATTTTAGCACTGATTTTAATTTTTCAAGGGCGAATGATTTTTTTTCCCATCGCAGATACTATGGCGGTGTTTTAAAGGCTGTACATAACTTTACCACATATTATTGCTAAAATCATTTATACACAAAATTACCACATATTAGTGCTAAAGTTTATTATATGTAACATTAGCATTTAGCACATTATTAGAAATCATAATCGTCTGCGGTTACCATAGACGTCTTTGAAAAGCATGTCCACTTACATATGCCAAAAGGAACACATGCCTTCCAGTATCAGATTGAATGCAATATAGCATCTTATCTTCTCGTGACATTTAAATGGAACCAAAAAAATCCTTTCAGCTCACACCCAATATCATGATGTGACACTATCTTAATCTTTGGATAAAGGAAACATAAGGTGGTTAAGGTATATTTGGGGATAGATACATATAGCATGTATGTTCCCTACATTTACATCTTTAACCTATCTTATTATTATTGTTGGAACATAAGCACTACTAGTATGTAATTCCCATTTAGTCAGAAGTAATTACCAGAATAGTCACGTCAGTGCAATTTTTACAAATATTTGTAAGATCAGTTGCATAGGACAGAATGTCTCTGTTCGAAATGGCCTTAAAATCATTTTGCTTAACATCTTTTACTTCTATAACCCATATGCTGAATACTCTTGTTTGTTCCATGATAGGGAAAAAGGTGCTAGTATGGTGGCTACACTTGGGAAGAACGCTGAGTTTGCTGAATTTGATATAAATGATGTCAAGTCACTGGAATCAGCATTGACTGGTGTGTTCTTTAAATATACATGAAGAACAACATTGTTTCTTCTACTTGATATTAATCATCGATGAAATTATGTGTTTCTTTTCTTGTGGCTGCTACATGGTATGGTCTTGTCTAATGTATGAGTACTTCATTTGCTATCGTGGTTAGTACATATGTTAGAAAGTCTAATGAATTTCCTTATATTTCTGCACTATGTAGTCTGTACTATTTTCTTACTAGTGCTTATTGCCATTGACTTTTAGTGCTAGTTTGGATCATGTATTTTCTTGTTTCTCCAACTTGCTAGTTGTCTTATACTTATGAAGTTATGATGATAGGTAGTGTTGATTGGCCCTTCTATTCCGATGTTTTCCTCCTAAGAGGAATCACGAGCATTCATAGTTTTTTTCTTTCTTTCATCATGGTGCCTGCCTTTTCTTTTGAAGATAAATGTAAGTCAGATACAGGAGAAACTTATATGACAGATACNCCCCCCCCGACCCGATGCACCCTTTATTAATTCATTGCTCAATACACAAGGGTGGGAAGCATGGCTGGGTTATATAAATTTGCAGCAGAACCAAAGTTTTTTGGCTTCCTTTAATTCTCCAACCGTTCATTTTTATGCCTTCAAACTATATCAGACAATGACAATGTTCAATGTAATCTGGGCCTCGTATCGGAATCGGATTTTCGTAATTCTTGTCAACAAGAACATGAACACAATTTATCCCTACACCTACAGTGAGATACTGAAACTACCTCTTTTTCTTAATGATATTTTTTTTTTGATGAACAAGCACTGTTTAAGGTTATAAACCCCTTTTTGGGCTTGTGGAGGCTGGAGGGAGGGAAAACTGCCTTCCAAATGAAAATGTTGTGCTCCTATATATACCTATACTAGAAGCTAACCAACTCTTCATCCAATAGAGACTCTCCATTTGTATTCCTAATATAAAAAGTGTGCATTACAAATTAGTATCATTTCATGCAATCAAGTTATACCTAATAAAGTTAGGCTACAACATAAGTGATACATCTTGGTCCTTTTTTGTTTTTAATATCAACAAAAGAGATTGTGGGCGATGCTGGAACTTGTTATTTTTTTTCCTTGTTAAGCACAAGTAACTATGTCTAGTATTCTGTCCCTAATTGTTTAAAACTTGCCGGGATATACATATTCTACGTTCGCAGATGTCGATCTTGTGGTACATGCTGCAGGGCCGTTCCAACAGACGGATAATTGCAGAGTCCTGGAAGCTGCCATAAGGGCCAAGGTGAGAACAAGGTAAAGCTAATTCCAAGCTTTCTTGATCTTTTAGTAGTCAATGATTTTCAAAGTTACATGTACCACATATTATTTTCATAGAAAGTCATATAACTTGACTAATCTTCATCTGTTGTCAGACAGCGTATCTTGATGTGTGCGATGATACAAATTATGCCTTGCGTGCAAAAACGTTTATGAATGAAGCATTGGCTGCAAAAGTTCCAGCAATAACTACTGGTGGAATCTATCCAGGAGTGAGCAATGGTACAGACTTTTTCCCAGGACCTCTACATGTTCTTGTTAAAATTTACTTGAATAATTGAAGATTATTTTCTTTTCTCCATAAAACTTATATTAACTAGGAATTAGGATTAAGTTTTGAGATTGTTTCCAACTACAGTGTAATTATACATCTTGATTCTGGCGTTGAGGAATATTTTCATACTTTTGCCATTGTTGTCACACCATCTATTTTGGGGATATATAATGTCTCAGGCTCGTGCTTGCTGAATTAAAGTGCCCAACTATTTTGTCATTACTGATACTGTTATTTTTTGTACCTGGCTCCTTAATTTGATGAGAAATATAGCTCAAGGTAACATATGAAATGTAAGCCCCTTTATTTAGCAACAAAGCTGAAGTTAAAATATAGAACACCGAGGTCCCCTCCCCATCATCATTTTTGGGTGAGTTGTTTCTCTCTAATTGTACGCAATTCCTTGTTGGAAAATGAAAAAAAGTTGCCTGCCTGTTATTCGCTGTTCTTTTTCTTATCTATGTTATATATTTACATTATCGTTTATCTACTTATCCTGACAGTGATGGCAGCAGAGCTAGTACGTGTGGCCAAAGACGAAAACAAGGGTGAGCCTGAACGGCTGAGGTATTCACCTGCTCCACATTTCATGTCATTTGTTCGTTGGTTTCTTTCTTTGCCAAGTCAATTTTCTATCATACCAACTTGTCCATGTAGAGTTTGATGACTTAGCTGGCTCTTTTTGTTTTTTATTTCCTCTCACCTTCAAATTCTTCCTTTGTTTTAGGCTCTTTGCAATCTTTTCTAAACCTCCATTATAACACAATTAAGTTTTATCTTTTGCAAACCGTGGCTTCTAGCTTGGCTTTCAAATTTTCTTTTGCAAGCTTGAGGGTCTTTTCGGAAATAGCCTTTCTGCCTCTTATGGAGAGGAAAAGCCTGCCTACATCTTACCCCTAACCCTACCTCCAACGTGTGATGTACTAGGTTTCTTTGGTCACTAATTTTGTCCATAATTTTGGACAAAACACGTCAGTTTGTTCCATGAGTATATATATTCATATACAGTTTCATCTAAACAATGTAACTCCAGATACCTTATGCTCTTCGGTTTTAAAAAACATTAGGGTAGTAATGTTGTACTCTATTATGAACACAATAATATAGTTTACATCATGGGAGAATAAAAGGGAACAAAATAAAATCATGCATGCTTCTTAATTTCTTATATGTAAATCATGAATGCATCTTCTACCACTCCTCAAGTTATAGCATAAATGTAAATCATACCAAATTGCTGCTGATAGGATCATTCAACTCTTCCATGGTGGCTTTGTAAGAATAGGTGCTTGTTTAAAGTGAGTTTGAATGTCAATTGGTACAATTGGTTGGTGTGCCCACGACTTCTTGGTTACTTTACAGGATGAGAATTTACTTTAATGTGTTTAGCTTTCTCATGACTTAACTTTAATGTGTTCAGTTACGATGCTAAAAAAAAAGGAAAAGGTGACATGATGACGTCCATATATAATCTCAGAAATGTATGGTAGACTTGGGTGCATATGTCGTTGTGCATTCAAATGTAAACTTTACGAAATATTATATAATGATGTGCTTGTCTCAGATTCTACTACTACACAGCAGGAACTGGTGGTGCTGGCCCAACAATATTAACCACTAGCTTTTTACTTCTTGGTGAGGAGGCTATTGCATATAATAAAGGTCTGTTTCAAACAGAATTGTAAAATTTTCTGTTACTCTATATGCTTCTCTTCCTAATTTTATCCATGTTTCATGATGCTAACCAGTAAGCAACTATTGTCATAGGAGAAAAAATCAAAGTAAGGCCATATAGTGGGATGGTCAACATTGACTTTGGAAAAGGAATTGGGAAGAAAGATGTGTATCTCTTGTAAGTTTTATATTTCAGCCTTCATATCTATCAGCAAAATCGCCAGGGCGGCCAGGCATATCATTGTGTTTGGAATTTGATATCTTAATGAACATTCCAATGTTCCACTAAACAAAAGATACAATATTACTTCCAAATCCAACATAAAATTTGCAGATTCAAGACTTGATTATCAATTTATTAAAATTCTCTTTAGGGAAGTTTGAGAAACTATGTTAGTGCTAAGAAAATAAAATGTGGGTGTTAATATAAAGAATATCCCAATATCAGTTTTGAATTTGCAAAGGTCCACTCTCTTTGAAACTCAAACTGTATTGTTTGGGAATGATTATTTGCACATTCGATGTTTGATTTAACAATTAGTTTATTATTAAAATTTGTATACACACCTGAGATAGGTAAACCACTTTGATAAACAGTATCTACTGTTTTGTGTTGAGAACGATGTAATTAGTTGACAACATGAACATTTTATGCATACGCAACATTATGATTGACCAATTGGTTCCTTATTTGATAGATGCACTCTAATGATATCCAAAAGCCTCACTCAATTTATGATAACCAATTTAAGAAAACTCCAAGTACCGGAAAACGAGCCTCATTTCTGTTTGTCATACCACCTGAATTTCCCATTGTAAAAAAAGAAAGGAAAATAGAAGAAATTACAGAAGAATCTAGTTTTTTCAGATAGTACTGTGGGTGTATACGACTGAAGAGTGTAGAATACACAAGAGAAATGCTAGACACGGCATGAAGACGGAAACACAAAAATTTCATAGGAACTGACCGGCTAATTTACATATAAAACCTCCTATGTTTTCAGGAATTTGCCTGAGGTGACAAGTACCCATGAGATCCTAGGAGTTCCAACTGTCAGTGCTCGATTTGGAACTTCACCATTTTTCTGGAACTGGGCAATGGATGCAATGTCACGTTTCGTTCCTCCTGTAAGATGTACATGCAATGATTGCAACCTATTTTTCTACGTCAATATCCATTTATCGTTTGGTAAAGCAATCTTGTTACCGTCTGTTAGATATCGTTTCTTGTTCAAGTCTATCTCAGATATCAAACACCAATAATCCATGATTATATTTGTGTCTTATAGTTTATTACACTAGAATTTGGAAACCTCCAGCTTTTTCCCTCCCTCACGAAGACTGGTTGTTTTGTACCACAAAACTCTAAAACTTTAGGTATTCATCAGTTTCAAAGGGTTCTGACTTGCAATTTTATATATTTCCTTGCCATTTTTTAGGAACTCCTTAGAGACAGAAGCAAAGTACAAGAGATGGTTCGGTTATTTGATCCAGTAGTTCGCAAAATAGACGAAATTGCTGGAGAGCGTGTNCTCTCTCTCTCTCTCTCTCTCTTTCTCGCTCTCTTTCAAATCATCTTCATTCATAAAATTTCATAGCATCAATTTGCTTCTTGTAACTTGATGGTTTTGTTCTTTCTTCTGAGCAGGTTGATTTGGAGTGTGCAGGTGGACAACATACAATTGGTGTTTTCAGTCATAAAAGACTCCGTGTGTAAGTCATATTTTCCTGGAACAATTGGGATTATGTGAGCCACCAGCATCAGCTACTTTGACAATTCTTTAAAAAAACTTGTAATGTGTGTACATGAATGCTTTTCAGATCCGTTGGAACTTCAGTAGCTGCATTTGCTCTTGCTGTTCTTGAGGGTAGCACACAACCTGGCGTATGGTTTCCAGAAGAGGTACACACCACAGGCACATAAACTAATTCATGAAAATGTAGAGGCTTTATGCATTTAATTCTTTTCAACTCTTTGTATAGCCTGAAGGGATAGCCATCGAAGCTCGAGAACTTCTCCTTGAACGTGCTGCACAAGGGACAATTAATTTCGTAATGCACAAGTAAGATTATTCTCTCCCTCTGTTTTACAATTCCATCTGCCCCTATATACTGAAATGCTTATTATTCACATATTATAAAGGATATGATTCTGTAAGGGTTCCTATCTCTCGCGCTTTTAAGTTAATAGTCTCAGGAAAATTATGAAAAGATGTCATGCTCGATACATATGTTTGTGCACACACTCACGTGCACGCGTCCATATGCCCGTATGTATGTGTGGTACATCCAAGACCTGCAAAATTATCTTCTTTGCAATTCAAGTTAATGCCCCTCTATTGAGAAGTCTACTATCATGTCAGATTCATATTTTATTTGATGTGCATAAAACAACTTTTAGAACCTCTTCAGTTTTCACATATGATTTTAGTATATACAAAACAACTTTTAAAAGCCAACAGTTAGCTGCTTATGAATTTGTGTACATGTATATAGTTATACACATGAAAATTTGAAGTTCACAGATTAGCAAAGAGATTTAGAATCAAATCTTCATGGTTCTTAACCAATTAGCTCGATTAAGAAAGATTAGCATGATTATGGCAACAAATGCAGGGGCCATATCAACAAACACAAAAACTTCAAAATAACTGTAATACTAGGTCTGTGGCTACCGAAAATATTAACACATTCTAGATTATGACCAAAGTTATGATCGTCTTTTAATCTAGCTTTTTAAGAAATAGACAAAAAATAGTCAATTTAACATAGAGCAAAGAATAAATAAAAATACTTTCTGGAAAATGCTGAAGTAATTAGTCTTCTTCTTTGTTTACACAGGGCTCCATGGATGGTGGAGACAAATCCTAAGGAGCTTGGACTTGGAATATATGTGTAATACCCCGGCAGAGGTTGGACTTGGAATCTATGTTTAACATCCCTATAAATTTGTGCTGATAGAGTTTTAAGGTTCAAAACAACAGTATACTACTAATACTATGCTATTTGTTCATCAGCACATAAAAATTATTCATTTATAGAACACATGCCATTGAAACATAGAAAAATTCACTCCAGATGGGGTTCTGTATAAACTCACAATACAATGCCTATACACATCACACAGTATTCATCAACCGAAGGCTCGAGGTAAGCTATATATATATATATATATATATATATATGGTACATCCATATATCTCACTCAAAAGTAAGGTCCAAAGAGTAGAACAACTGTTTCCATGCCAAATTGTGCAAAAGCGTGAGCGAAAAAGAAAGAAAAACCAAGACTGGTACAAGGTTTGTCAACCGCCCTTTTGTTAATCAGTATACTTTATTGTGTTAGCAGTTTTACCAACACTATACACACACATCGTGTTCTCACAAAACAAAAAGTCGTTTACCAGAAAATCTCAACCTTAAGGACCGGTAAGAGCTGAGAACTCTTCATTGAACTTCCTTTGTATATCCTTGAAGTCCTTCAGTTCTCCAAACCATATGCTATGCCTGCTAGACTTGCAGTTTAGCTACATTCTGTTTAACGGTTTGGATTTCTGAAAGTGTTGATGGCAAACTTGGTCAAGAAATCCCATTAATAGTATCCGGAATACGTATGTGATGAATAGGGTTTTTCGGAGCCTGTATACTGGGTATTGACATAGGGTCTCGAAGAATCCTGCCATTCACGCCGGTTCCTACTTCGCTCAAATACAGAGTTTTGGACATCTGCAGCCATTCTTGATGAGTTGCTTCTAGTAAATCTATGGAGTTCATTTCTCATCTCTTCATCTTCATCATATTGTGACCTCTAGAAAAAATTTAGCATGAATGTCAAAAGAAAACCATCATAAAGGCATCAACAGCTGCTAAAACTAATACACCCTATGTTCTACTTTAGCAGTTCCTTAGGACAACTGAATGTTAAACCTGATATGTCTTAAATTGAAAATGGACGGAAATTCTTTTTATCATTGACGAGGAAATTTTCCTGTATGCAATATTTTGTGTGTAGTTTAATGCCCGTAGCAACTCTTATTCAAAAACTAAAAATATATTAAGGACAATTATGCAGTTGAAAAGTAGTTTGCTTGACATTCAATAGTCCAAATAGGACAGCCAAAGCATCACTATCAGTACATGAGAAGGGGTAAGATCCCATATATTCTCTTTCTTAAATGGTAGAGACACTATATGATGTGTGGGGTATATGATAGATGTGAACCATGTGGTTAGACGCCTTGAACGCGTAGGTGTTCATCAAGATACGTATTTCTTTAGAAAATCAAAAACAAGGGATGGCTGCATGATCTTAACAAGCACCGGCACAAGTTAATTTCCAAACAGAACATCTAATCTACAATCTGAGGGTTGATAACATTTGCTATCAGTGTGACATGTATAAATCAACTCATCTGCCCAGAATCCAGACGGCTAATAAAGCTATCTTAGATATCTTGGACAGTTACACATGTGGTTAGTGATAACAAAGCGCGTATGCATTACTAGAAAATAAATCATCTGCCCATACGTTTTTTTATATTCTATTCTGCGGTGGGGGAGGGAGGGGATAGTATGTGTGTCTGTATGTATATACACACACGTTTTTTAAATTCTATTCAGTGGTGGGGATAGTATGTGTGTGTGTGAGGAATAATCAAATGACAACCATAAAAAGGTTGAGAACCCTGAGAACCAGTAATTATGTGTTGAGAACACATGATCGTGGTTCTCATTTGATTATGCCCTAAAACATATGCTTCTATGATCGTTTTGAGAGAGAGAGAGAGAACCTTTGAAGGGTTGGAAAGTACAGCATATGCTTCTCCGATCATTTTGAAAAGCCTATCAGCATCTTTGTGGACATTTTCAGCTATTTCCTTCCATAGCCCATCATCTCCATCATCGCTTCTACCTAGTGACTGAGCAGCCTACATCAGCAAAACATGATCGTTAAGGAAGGTCAACCCATTCATATTGGAACAACACTGTAATAAATTTCAGAACATAACCTTATCAGGATGATGTCTGAGTGCAGCTTTCCTATATGCCTTCTTGATATCTGCTGCAGAAGCAGTTGATTCAATTCCCCTGTAAAGGTGAAAAGTATACCACTGTTACTTAATAACACAAATAACTCTAAATAACACAAGTAACCCTACTTGGATTTGCAACGGTCACGGAGCTTGTTTTTGTATATAGCATTTTGTCGTTTTAGTGACTCGAACCTATGATCTTTCAGCACCCGGCGAGAATGAGGTAGGCGGGTGAAAAAATTCTGTAAGGTTTAGGGTTTTAATTTGACATAGAACCTTGATTCTCGTTCCACTTGTTTTGGTGGGACAATTTTTTTTTTGGTCTCACTCAGGTCCTGTGTGACAGTATCCCGCGTCAAACACGGGAGAACAAGTAAACACTCCGTAATGTGGAGGCCAAAACAATCGGCATCACGGTTGACAGGGAGAATAAGATATTATGCATAGATGTAAATCTGAACTTTGTAAAGCTTATCAAAAAGAATGCTTACAGTATGAGGTACATATTTAAGGGAATTCCCTTTCTGGATTCTTCTTCAATTTCAGAAAGCCGTAGCCGAGTTTGCTTTAGCTCATTCAGATGGCTTAATTTATCTGATGCTCCACCTTTTTCTTCCACCTGCGTTGTTAGAAGAGATACCAGTTTCTGTAGATCAACTGCTGCCTGTCCATAGTCTCTAATCATCTCATACAAGCCGGCTCGTCTAGAAATCGCCTGCATTAGTGTTTTTATAATTAAGCCAATATATCTTTTTTAAGTTAAATCCAAAGTCCTCTTTCTCGACCTCTTGCAAAGCAATGACAAGAAAATGGTATCTGAGAAACTTGGCAATTATTGTGTTCATGAGTGATAGGTAACAAATTGCAGCAAAATGCTACAAGTGCAATGCACAGCATATTTGCTTGTTGCCTTTGGTACGCAAATGGTGCCACAGCTAGACTAGGGGGTGTTTGGGAGTGCTTATGACTGCTTATTGACTTAGTTTTTTAGGTGTTTGGATGTGCTTATCTCCTTTCCAGAGAAGTCAATAAGGAGTTNGGATGAAATGGAGTTTTCAAGAAGTCACAATTTGTGACTTATTGACTTATTGCTACAAACTCTTCTCAAAAAGTTGATAAGCTAAGCCAAACACTATAACTTATTGACTTATTACTACAAACCCTTCTCAAAAAGTTGATAAGCTAATCCAAACATTTTTTTAAAAACTCCATCTCCTACCGCTATAAGTCAATAAGCACTTTTGCTCAAAAGCACTTTTGAACCTCAAAAAGCAATCCCAAACACCCTTGAGAAGCCAAGTTTTTTCAACTTTTTGGAGAAGTCAAGAAAGAGATGAGCAATTTTGGTGATAAGCACTCCCAAACACCCCCTAGGACAAAAAAACGTTTTTTCTGTCCCATCAAAATAGGTGGGACAATAATCTAGTGGGACAAACTTGGTAAATTACTAAACTACCCATGCCCTAAAACCTTCCACAATTGTTTCACCCGCCTACCTCACACTACCTCGTCCAGTCCAGTCCAGTCCGCGTACCAAACAGACCATATATATGTCCCCAAAAGGACTTGGACTCACAACCTAGGGATTATAGAGAGACCTAATATACCACTGGGCAAAAGACCACTTGGTAGGGGGTAGGGGTGCAACACGGAGACATCTCAAATGGTTAGCCATCCTAGCACTAATCTTGCAATATATGTTACATAGAGAACCTTGAGATACTTTGGATCTAGGGCTATAGCTAAGCTGCAATCTGCAATAGCGTCCGTGACTTGACCCAAAGCTCTGTAAGCTGCAGCACGGTTGCAAAAACATATTGCTGCAAACGGACGAGATTCAACTTTGCTTGATAAAGCAGCAGTGTAATGCTCGACCGCTTCTGCATGCTTTCCTGACTTATATGCTTCATTTCCTGCTGCCTGCATGCAGAAATAGATACATATCAAATTATGACATACAGAGCGCATACCATCTTACTTCGGCGTTCATGGTCAAACAGTCGTTTTTCGGGTTGGAAATTGCATGAATCTGTTTAGACTCGAGGAGAAGAATGTATGCATGCTGAATTACATAAAGCAAAAATATACGCCGCCCGCTAAAGATACCATCAAACTTACTATTTGATGATGTGGCATGACAATGGATCTCATATCTATTTTGTTTAACCAACACGCCCATTTTATCATCCTATGTAATCAAATGATAAGTGTGATGGTATATGTGGTGGGTACTATATATTATTTACCTTGAATAAAATGTACACTAATACCAATGGGTAATGTATTTCATTCTCAATCCGAATCAGTTGAAATCAAAGAACTTTAAATGCCAAAAATGGTAGGAAGGTAACGTATGCATGTTTTTCAGCAAGAAAAAGTAAAGGAAACTTTTGGGCTACCCAAAATCAAAGTCACTAATTTAAAAGAAACGTTCACTACGGATGGTTCAAAATGAAAACCATAATATTTATGAAAACAGTGAAAACCAGTATATGCATTATATATATATAGGGGTGGGTTCAAATGTGAACCACTTTTTGGTTGTGAACGTGAGGA
>LUCG01205334.1:0-12495 GCA_001633085.1 Carthamus tinctorius | reverse complement strand
CTATATATATATATATATATATAAAATTAAAAAAAGGAGTGTGGGAGAGGGAGAGAGAGCAGTTTGATTCGCTTGTGAAACCCAACCCTTTGAGCCCGCCCAAATCGTCGCATATGTCCGCCGAGCCCAATTTGACGCTACCAATAGCCTAAGTATTTTACGTTAATTTCTATTATTTTGGAAGTATTTGTGAATATAGTTTAAGTGGCCTAAAATGGAAAGTTTCATAAAACTTATTAAAGTTTATGTTCTAAAATATCGACTCAATGGATGCCTAAATATAAAGATTGATATTGGTATTGTGATATGCTTTTTGTAAAAAAAAAGTTATTGTTAACTAGCTGGATCAGAAGAATTTGTCTATTGGAATACTTAACATGACTTTAGTGTGGCACTTGGAATTATTGTTGAATAAGTGCACGTTTAAGGTGGAATAGAGTCTTGTAAATTCGTCCAATATGTTTTTAGCCATATTATTCCATATTGAAGGAATATCTAAAGCTTTTAAGTTGATTTTGAGATGTTTTAAGTTTTTTAGATAATTTTAGGGAAGTTTTTGATGTTGTCTATTGATTTCAAAGAATTTTTTTAAGTATTTGGTATATTTTGATGTACTTTTTTGTTTTACAAAAGAAACTTTGTCTATTCCTTTTGCCGTTGGTTTTGCATTTTCTAATATCCAAGAACAGTCATCAAAGTTTATCAGCAATACCTCTCGTACCCTAATAAGAATTACTTATAAAAATTGGTGGAGCAAATGTATGAGACCTGATCTAGACCTTAATATTTGAGTCACATAACAAGTGTTGGGACAAAATAATTGTAATTAAAACAAAAGGTTTAGATTGTCTTATTGGTGTATACTTATATAGTAGTTTTTTCTAATTGTCCTATATAAGATAAGACATGTTGCAAAAATGTCATATAAAAATGTCAAACAAAACGATTTATTCATTGTGCCTTATTAAAATTGTTCATTGTCGATGGAAATTGTTGATTCACATAACTTTTTCTTGACAAGTGGTTATATAAGATACAAACTTGTTGATTCTAAGACTTAAATACTACTTTAAAGAGTTACATCTCGTTATTTTCTTTGTATGTCTTTGTTTTTTTCGTGGTTTTTTTTTCTTGGGGGACGGTTACGTTATAATATTAAAGTATAACAAAAAAATTAATTTTCATTTTTGTAATAACAAAAAGTAAAGCAAATTAGTTAACAAATAGTTTATTCTTAGAGATAGATGACACGTTTGTTATATTTATTTACCCTGTTTTGATTAACATACACTAATTCTGTTTGATTTGATTTCGTTTTTGTTAAATCAACATTAAAGACTTATATTACATCATTTTATCGTAACAAATGCTTTCATATAAGAGTTGATAGTAAACGAATCAATCAAAAGGGAATAACTGGGATGTGACAATCGACATAATACCACTCGGAACAAGTTTTACATCATTTTTCTATTAAAACTTTATATATTCTTCTTAAAGAAATGATCCTGGAAAATAATCACGAGTGAGATTCGAGCCTAGAATCTATATCATATTCAATAATACATGCATAAGTTTTTCTCATGTCATAAGCATATTTCCTAACAAAAAAATGAGTTACTTGAAAGAGAACACCAAGGACCAATATTTCCAAAGGTTAGGTTTAGACCACTTTCACACTGATCACTTAATAGTGAAGTGTGGAAAAAACAAGGACTTTCGAGTTGAAACTTTTGGTGATAGTGGAGATGAAGGAAGACTTTGTTGTCAATACGTTATTGAGTTGGCAACATATGAAAGATTTGGTTTCCAATTGTTGACAAAAAAGCAACAACAAATTCTCACTTTAACAAAAGCAAAGGGGGAAATATTACTTTTGATTTCTATTTCCATTCTTTTGGTTGGTATATTTGATCTTTTATCGACCCTACAATTCCAAGCGTGCATCAAATAGAGAAATATGATTTGCTAGAAAAGAAATGAAAGAAGACGCAACGAAACTCAACTCCTTCACGAGTCAAAAGCAGACAATAAACAAGATTTGAATAACAAATCGAGATTTGTTGATCATATGATTAAAATAGTCATAATCGAAGAGTAGGAGTGTAGCCTATCAAGATAGGTGATGGGTAGGTCCTGCTTTGAATCTTATAGTCCACCAATCCCACCAACCAATGACTAGACTCATATAATTGAATCTTGTAACATCCTTGAGCCAATATGTTCCATGAGTGGAAGACAGTGGTGATATTGTGCTTGGTCTAGTTCTTAATTAACATATAGTGGAAAATACACCGTCTTGTTGTCGTTAAAATGCAAGCGCGTGCGCATGTTCTGATAGACGGGGAAATATTGTCATCCACCCGATGTTAGGAAGGTGTCTAGTTCTCTAAAGACTAGTGTTTTTTTAGTAGATGATTATTGGATGGTTGAATAACATACATAATGCAAATCAAATGATATATTTACTAGTTGCCTTGAGTTACATGACAAAGACTATAATAGCTATAATACAAAGGAAAATATAACAGTAAAAAACTCGATTAGTGAGGCCTTATTTGATTATATACTGTCTTATTCTTTTGAAATAACCCTAGAAGCACATTTAATATCATCTATCAAAGATTCTCCTGTATCCACAATCAACACAAAACAATGGAGATATGTTGCTTTAGCACAATGAAAAAGCCACACACAATGTAATGGTTGGGCATATTTAATACAACGTCATAGGAAGGGACAATGAATGGCATCTCCTACTTGGATTTGGTTCATGGGGTGAACATGTGACGATACCCTGACCATGAGTCTGATTTCGGGTCGGTTCATGGTTGCCGATGATTAATCGGGTGCTCATATGGATCCTGGATACCTTGTCGACTTTGTGTTGAGACGTGTGCGTGTATTATCTGCCGTTCAAAAAAATATATATATATTTAAGATAAATATTCATTATCTGATAAATTATTAGATGTTTTTTTTTGAAGAAAAAATTATTAGATGTTTTTAAAATAAGTATTTAAACAATATCTTTAATACTCTCACTTTATTTTATGTATAAATTTACTGGGTTCATTAGTTTTAATAATTAACCAACATAAATTCATTACATGAAAAAAGAATACATTCTAAAACATAAGAATACATTGATTAGTTATTTTAGAGGGTGTTTGAGATTGCTTTTTAGCCTCCAAAAGTGCTTTTAGTTAAAAGTGCTTATTAGCTTATGATGGTGGTAAAAGGAGTTTTTAAAAAAATGTTTGGATTAGCTTTTTGGTGATAAAAGTCAATAAGTTAATAAGTTAAAAAGTGTTTGGGTTAAAAAATAGATTTATGTGAGAGGGAGAAGCCAAAAGCCAAAAGCCAAAAGCCAAAACAAAAGGCCACACTCTCCTTGCTTTTTAAAAATAGCTTTTTCCTTTATATCAAAAAGCACTTTTGAAAAGTGCTTCTTAGGTATCCAAACATTATTTTTAACTTATTGGCTTTTTGAAAAGCCAATAAATCAATAAGCACTTTTGAAACACAATCCCAAACACCCTCTTAGATACAAAAAAATAGTCAAAATATTAATCAAAAAAGGGTTTCTTCTTCAAAGCTGAGAAAAAAACAAAAAATATAAATGGGCTTGATTAGCCCATTATGAGAAGAAAGCCCAGGCCCATTAGGTAATATAATAATGAGTTGATCACAGCCGTCCGATTTAGGGCTCCACCAACACCCGTTTACAAACCTATAAAAAATTAAAAACTCTGATTCAAATTCCTTCACAGCAAATCACAGTTACCTTCTTCCCCACGTCACCGGAAAAATCTGAATCGGAGGGGGATCGCCGGCGGCATAGCATTCGTTGCTACGTCTCGGTGCCCTCAGTCTCGTCAACCAGCACCACTCGTTTCGAAATTTCTAGGGTTTTTTTTGATAGTTCAGTTGTAAATACATACTGATTTCACGTATATAACAACATACATTTGAGCAAAAATGGTTGGGAAGGTATCAAAGGCGGATAAGAAGATCGCTTATGATCAGAAGCTGTGCAACCTCTTGGATGAGTACAGTCAGATCCTTGTTGCTGCAGCCGATAACGTGGGATCGAATCAGCTCCAGAACATCCGGCATGGTCTCAGGGGCCATTCCGTTATCCTCATGGGGAAGAACACTATGATGAAGCGATCTGTTAGGATGCATGCTGAAAATACTGGAAACAGAGCTTTCCTCAATCTCATTCCTCTTCTAGTTGTACGTAAAACCTAATTTATCCTTTTGATTATGATTCTATTTAGGTTTATATTGCTAGTTCTATGTGTAACTGCTACTCCAGAGATCCATATTTAGTTTTAATTCTGATTCTATTTAGGTTAATATTGCTTCTATGTGTAACTGCTACTCGAGGTTCATATTTAGGTTTAATTAGTCACCCCGACGGAATGAATACATACAAAACAGTTAGTTAAATTATATTTGTTTTTGTGTGTATAGATAGTTGCATATGATTATTGTGTGATTTATGTTTTCCGATATGAAAAGGTTGAATTAGTATTGCTCAAATGGTTGATTAGAGTGTATTGTATTATATTTGTATGATTGCTTTTTATATTTTTTAGGACTAATTAATGTGTGTGTGTGTGTTGATATTGGATATAGGGAAATGTTGGTTTGATTTTCACCAAGGGTGATCTGAAGGAAGTCCGTGAGGAAGTTGCCAAATACAAGGTTCGATTTCATGATAATATTTAATGATAGAATGTAGACGTTATATTATACTATTAGATATACATGCATGAATTCTGTATAGTATATGAACATATGTCCAAAGATGCTTGGTTATATTCGGGGCTAGCTGTTTGTTTACCTCTTAATAGGTTCATCAAGAAGCAACCTCTGAATCGCTAGGAGGTGGAATATTCTTGTTTGGTTGAAAAATATCTGTATTGTAGTGGTTTTAAAACCCTCTAATTGATTTTCTATATTGGGCCTTCCTTCATATTTAATCATTCTCACCACTTAGCTATTTAGCAATTGCCAAACAGCCGCTTAGCCATTATATTGCCATTTTGCTTGTTCCTTCTCATGTGTACTTTTCTATGTCATTTCTAGGAGTTACTTTATAATCAAGGATTACGACATTCATTATCGTATATGATTGATTAGGTAGGAGCTCCTGCCCGTGTGGGTCTAGTGGCACCGGTGGATGTGGTTGTTCCCCCGGGCAACACTGGTCTTGATCCCTCCCAAACCTCTTTCTTCCAGGTTTGTAACAATTCATAGTCGAATCATCACATACATTTTTCATCATTTTTAGAATCATTTTGAATACAATTTCTTTATGCTTCAGGTGCTTAACATTCCCACTAAGATCAACAAGGGCACTGTTGAAATCATAACCCCTGTGGAGCTGATTAAAAAGGGTGACAAAGTGGGTTCTTCTGAGGCTGCCCTGCTAGCCAAGCTTGGGATCAGACCTTTCTCTTATGGTCTTGTTGTTACCTCGGTGTACGAGAATGGTTCTGTGTTCAGCCCAGAGGTTCTTGATCTGACCGAGGATGATCTTGTTGAGAAGTTTGCTATGGGAGTATCCATGCTCACTTCTCTAGCCTTGGCCATCCATTATCCCACCATAGCAGCTGCCCCTCACATGCTCATCAACGGTTACAAGAACGCTCTGGCTATCACAATCGAGACTGATTACTCTTTTCCTTTGGCTGACAAGGTGAAGGATTACCTCAAGGTGGGTGGTCCTTTTTCTTAGCTTAACAAACTTATCAATGTTGTTTTCTAGGTTTTGAAGTTCTGTTCAATGTGTTTAAAACCGAGTATTGTAGGATCCAAGTAAGTTTGCGGTTGCTGGTCCTGCTGCTGTGGCGGGTAGTTCTTCTGCTGTTGTTACTGATGCTGCCCCTGCTGAAGATAAGAAAGAAGAGCCTGATGAGGAATCTGATGACGATTTGGTTTTCGGCTTGTTTGATTGAGGTGATATTATGGTATGAAGTTCTAGTTTCTATTTCGGATAATTGGGTTCGATTAAATGGTCTTTTTGCTTTCAACTTGGCTTGCTTAAAACATGAAGTTGTGCACATTTTAACACGTTGATGGGTTTTGGTTAAATGGTTTTTGCTTATCTCATCTTTTGCATATTTTAGCTGTGGGTTTTGATGGTCGTTTTATTAGATTCAACATCATCATCACCATTCAGTTTTTCTTAGCCTATAATACCATTAATTTAAAAGAATTTGCATGCTTTGTTAGAATTGGGCCTGGGAAGACGGCCCATTTCTCTTGCCTGGTTTGATTTATTCAAGTTGGACCTATTGTCTAGGTCCATTTACAAGTTTACAACCATCTACCAACTCTTTTTTATTCATTATATAGTGTTATATGGTGAATATGTGTTTGGGATGATATTTATTAAAGAAGAATCCAAGTGATCACACTAACATAAAATCAAAGCATGAACTAGCCTTCGAGTTGTGGCTTCTTGTTCAACCCGGACACTTGAGAGCCCAGCCCGAGAGAAATGGGTGGTTCCCCACAAATAATAAATTTAGGATCGAATTCGAATATCAAAAGGATTACCATATATAACACAATTTATTTGCTTTGAATCTGATTTAGGGGAGTTTATCTATTAAAACCGAATGCATTTAGAGATACCCGGTCTAGTTTGATTATCCAAATGGATGTCGGATTTTATCATTCGATCAAATCCAATTACCATTTTATATCGGATCAAATCTAATCCAGTGGATGATTGAGCGATCAATTCCATTCATTGGATATCTATGATGGTAATCCTTTGGATTCATTCAATAGTTTGATATAATATTCAACTAATTAATCGATTGTTAAAAATAATTCTTTTTATATATATTTTCTTAATTTGTTAAAACCCACCACTCATAAATACCAAAAAACAATAGGACAAAGTACAATAATTATATATAATTATTAATTAGATAAATGGTTGATTAATGAATGCATGGACAATTGTTTTGGGTAATAAAATAACTAGGTTAGAATTGGGTTTTAAATGTAATTTTTGGATCAGTTAAAGGCCCAGTTTTTGTCCAGCTCTATTTTGGTAGTTCTGAGTTGCACCTTGTTGATGCAACTCTATTGGGCCAAGTCTTGTTTGGAAATAACATAATCTATGTCTTGGGACCCAGGCCATATGGGTTATTATTATTATTATTTTTGTCTATGATTATCAAAAAGTTGCAGAACTTTTGATCTCATCAAAATGAATTGACAACTCATTAGGTATTTGATGAATTCTTGTATAGTCCCTTTTGGATTATATAAAACTACCCTTGTTATGCTCATGTGAGTGTTGAACATTCACCAAAAAAAAGTAACATATCCATCTGTTTTAATGTTTTATTTGAACACTTATTTTGAATCATAAATAGTGGTCATTTCTTACAAGTTATCCACGATAAATATATATTTTATGGCACAGCAATACAACTTTTGTTCCAAATAATAGATTATATAATGTTAAAACGTAATCAATTATATAACGTCTTATCAAAACATAATCAAGTGAATGAAAAACACATCGATGGTATAAATCTTGAAAATTGGTATAATTTGTAGGGGTATCTCATTGTCCCCCTTTTAGTTAGCTTTTGGAGAAGGGTGTTTCAATTTTTGGGAGCTGTTAAAAGATGAGGATGTTAATGAATCTTAAGACAAAGATGATATTCGTGTTTATTTGAAACACAATCAAATAATTGAACTTTATTATCTACATGTTTTCAAAGATGCTTCCTACCTTTAGATTTTATCCTTTAATTTTGGAATTTGGACCCTTAGATGATGTCAATTAGATGACCACCTAATCAAGCCTTGATTGGTGGCTCTTTATTTAGACCATTATTTTTGGGTTTCTTGCCTCACTTGTATACTAGCTAATATGATCAATAATTCTTCACAATGACCAAATCAACAACAAAACTATGACATTTCCACAATTTTCACACCACGTGCTTCAAGAAAAATCTACTTGTTTGTAAGTGAATAATTATCGAAAAAACTGGTTTGAAGTTTCTTGAATATCCTATTTCGATATTATCTAACAATATATTAAAAAATAATCTTTATGAGAGAAGGTCAACTTATGCCAAATTATAAAGTTATGATGTAAACTTACCACACTTGTTGCATTTGGTATCTTTCAACTCAACCAAACCCATTTTGGAAAATAGCTAAGTGGGTGGATACAACCTTAACATTACAAAATATACCCAAATGTCAAGATTATACATAAATACTTATAACAAAATAATATAAATAATTAATCATATACAAACCTAATTAAAATTATGGATAAATTGAAACAAGAGATAATCTTGGATGGAATAGCATGAAAAGGAAAGTCAAACATAAAATAGAGGCAACATGCGACCCACAAACATGCCTCCTTTCCATTCCGCATGTCTTGCCCTTTTATCCAAATTATTATTATTATAATTGATTTTTCAAATACAAAAATATTTATTAAAGAAAAAATGATGAGTCTTCTGGCTGAAAGGATAAGATAAAGAAATAGAGTAATGAGCTGAACGTAGAAGCCAAATTACCGTTGGGGGATGTTTCAACTGTTAACAACTACTACGTGGCAACGTGCCTGTTTGCTAACGTGGCACCGCCCATCCAATGAGATGAGTCCACGTAGGCAGATGTCATATCAGTGGGCGTGGGGGTCACGTGAGCATCATGAACCGAATCGGTGGGTTTGGCTTATGAAACAAGTCACGTGAGGGGGACCGCGTGATTAGCTTAGCTGGAGGAGGTTAGTGCATTTAATCCAATCACAGCTTGACACGGTGTCCAACAAAAATCGGTGCAGGTTGTAATAAAAAGGGAGGTGGGGGGAACGCGTGGGATTCAATCCCACTCCGCCGTTTGGCTTGCCTTCTCCTGCCAGTTGCCAATCTTTTTTCTACCCACTAATCATTTGTTTTTATGAAAATACATTTAAATTCAAAATAAAACGTTTCTTGCTTTTTAAATGAAATGTCTCACGTTCGACTATAAAAACGTATGTAGGTTTTCACAAGTCACTATTGTTTGGTTTCTTGCTTTTTAAATGAAATGCCTCACGTTCGAGTCTTATCACTACAAACTTTTTAGAAACATAATAAATATGATATTAAAAGCTAAAAACTAAGACAAATGAGTGCAACAAGATTTAAACCCTAGACCCCTTATTTGAAAAGTACGAAACTAACTCAACCAAGAAAATTTTGTGTCTTTTTTTTGAATGGCAAGTTAACACATACACACGTCCAACGGTATCGGGCCTCCTTACGGGCAATCCCACTAATCATTTGCGACCCGGGACAACCTATGGCTGAACCCGATCGACAGGTTTTAGGGGCCCTACGAACCAACCTGAACCGGCCCCGAACCCAGTCCCAAAGTAGGCCCCGAAGGACCAGATCCAGAGTCTGGATATCTCAAGAAATTGTCACGCGTGGAAATTGAACCTTGATAGTGTGGCTTTCACCCCACACCCCCAAGGATGTTACCTATCCAACTGAGCTAGCCCATTTGATAGAAAATTTTGTGTTGTGTCTTTGTGGCGGTTTTAAAATATAAATGGTAGCACACAACTAATTTTTACGATAACACTTTTCAAAACCCTATATATATATATATATATATATTCACATTGCAATAGAGGATTGATACGGTGGCACGTGCCACCATTAACATTTAATTAGGTCCATCCTTACATGTAACTTGTTCTGGATTCTACATAAATACAGTTTTATTTTATTCTAGTTCATGAATATATCTATTAGAGTCTAATGCAATAGTTAATAGTTGAAGAGAAAGTTTAATTAAAAATTATATTGTAGAGAACATGTCATGTTTCTGGAACATTGCATCCCATGTTTTATGTCAACCAAATAATGAAATATTTAAACATAGTCTTAAGTTTATTTATTTCAATATTAAAAAGATATATAAACATTGACTACAAAACTTATATTTGAAATTTACGTGGAACCATACTTTGAACAAAACTATGTTAAATTTTAGTTACTAGCCAAAGAGATTGGAGTTGGTCAATTATTTGAGACGATAAAGTTCAAAGCCAAACACCGACAATATTAATCAATCAATATTGTTAGCAAACAAATATATGGTATTGATTCAATAGTTTTAAAAGTTTATGTAAATATTAATATTTGTATCAAAATTCTATAACTTTTAACAATTTAATTCGTAGTGATATTTTATTTATTTGATATAAATAATTATCATCGAATAGGATAATAATATGTACTATTTGTGAATAAGTTTGAGGTTTACTTTTATGAGCCAGATAATTTAACCTAATAAATAAAGAAATTAGATGTCGACTATTTTGGTAATTGGTAGGCAACTCATATACCAAACCTTATCCACTTTGCACTAGATTTATCTATTTCTAATTTAATAATTTATTTCTATAGATTTTTATTAGAACTTCTCTATTGTTTGATTAATTATTTTGAGTTCTTTTCATTTAAAAAAAAAGGAAAGAAAACTAAGCAATTTGTTTTAAATTTAAATGAACTTGTTCAAATAGGTACACTTCCATAAAAAAAGTTTTAATAGTTTGAATATTGAATATATTCTTGATTATGATGATATTATTTGAATCTAGTATATAAAGAATATCATTAGAAATACCGTGTAGATATAAAAATAATATATAACAACGGATATACAACTTTGTATTTTGTTAATGCTAAAAATCGTAATTAGGACGACTTAAGGTTACTTATGAGATTTGTCCAATTAGACTGTAGGCTTTTTTCTCTCGGTTTGATGACGCACGAAAAACCTCAAACCGAGAAAAAAAACTTGCGGTCCACTAAGGAGACAGCCGACGTTGCATCATGTATCACCAACCAGGTGCGATGTCCTTGATGTTACAGTACACGGTTGTACGTTACAGTGAAGAAAAGAACAATGATCGTATGAAAGATTACAATGAATCGTAAGTAATTCTAGAGACAATGAATATAATTCTTGATTGCTGAGAGCGAGTTGTCCTTATGAATGAACTTCGGTATCTTTTTATAGGTTGATTCTCATAACCGTCTTGTGAGTTATGAGTCATTAATGACGATGTTGGTAACGGTCATAACGGTTGCATTGTATTAATTGCTCTTAAATCTTGGTCGGTTATGTCCGTTGTGTATTTATTTGCAATTAATAGCCTTCAAGCCTGTATTAAAACAGTCATTAAAACAACAGTTAATGTTAGTAATCACGGTCTTACGTTATTTGATGATGGTTGTACGTCTTGGATGATGCCCAGTTGTTTCGTACGATGTCTTCAGTATTCGTACCTATCTTCATAGGACCTTAACTTAATACAAGACATTCACTTCTTCTGATGTTTTATATATATATAGTATTAGGTTCAAATGAGAAGTGCTAAAAACTTAAAAAATGAGTGCAACAAGATTTGAACCTTTCTCTTTCTATACAAACTAATCTCAACCATCCATGTAGATGATCAATGGTATGGATTAAATAAGTTCCTAAATTTTCTTTCAACCAAATTTGAAAACCACCTAAAAATTAGGAGATAAACAAAATATAAACAAAATCAATGGGTAAGATTAGGTTTGTAAAGTTTGTACAAACTACATGGTTTGTATTTGATACTTTCCCTATGTATATATATGAGTTATATAGAGATGGATGAGAGATTTAAAGTGTATATATAGAGAGAGGCTATGCAATGGTGTAATTATCTAATGTACATACTAATATGAGCTTAACAATCAAATTAAATTAAAAAAAATAAAGAGATATCGGGTTCATCGGGTTGAGTTGGGTTCGCATGACGCTAATCCGATATCAACCCAATACCTACGGTTTGAAAAAATTTCAACCCGATTAGACGTCGTGTTCTTCAGATTAGGTTATCTTGTATCGTGTTACGTTGGGTTGATCGGATTCATCGGATTTATCGGGTTTTTGAACACCTCTAAACATAACTACACTAAATGGGCATACACCTAAACCCTTAAAAGTATCTATGTTTAAATTTACGCTTTAACTACAAGACAAATTGAATCAAATTGGGACTTTATTTATTTTTTATTTTAAGGAATTTCATAGAATTGTATATAATAATGTTTTAAAATATATTTAAAAAATCATTTATTTTAATAACTAGTCTTTTAGTAATTAGTTAAATAATGAAATTCAAATTTATTCAAAATCCTACAAACCAAACACATAAAAAAATCCAAATCCTCTTAAATCCAAATCCCTACATAAAATTCTAACCGTTTGGTTTGCCGGAATGCAATGAAATGGATTGGATTTCATGTATGGATTCGGATTTGGGGGGATTTGGATTTGGGAGGATTTGGAATCCATTTGCATGTTTGGTTTGAAGGATTTGGAATCGATTTGAATTTTTGTGATTTATAAAAAAATTATTAAAATTTATTAAAAATATAAAAATAATTAAATTAATTT
>LUCG01205320.1:0-11380 GCA_001633085.1 Carthamus tinctorius | reverse complement strand
TTGATTTTAGGGTACATACATCAAACTCAGTAAATACCAAACTTGAGGATTTAGGATCCAACACTACTTTCTAATTATGAAGTTTCTTCTTCTTCTTCTTCTATGTTGTATATATTGTTATAACCGAAGTACAAAAAAACTGATTATCTAATCTTGATAATTGATATTGTTAAATGAACTAGAAGAAGAAAGTAGAAATTAGCCCCAACTTAAGCCAACAGATCCATATACAAAACTAATGCTCAATGGATTTCACCTAATTAAATAAGTCTACCTCTAAATTCTATAGAAACAAAAAAGTTTGACCTAAATCTCAATGATAATATCATTTACAGTAATAGCTATAGAGAGTTGTTTGTGGAAACTAGGGGTTGAAGTGAACAGATGATGAAGAAGGCGACTTATGGGGTTTTAATCATGCTTTCATTTGTTTTTTTAATTAAAAACATATTTAAAAGGGATTAAATCTAAAAAGGGTATAATAGTCATTTAACTATTTTTATTATTAAATTTGATTTAAAAATAATTAAAATCTATAAAAAAATGGGTATTTGGGTAAATATGATATTTTGATAAGTTAGGAAGGGTATATATGATATTTATAGTTTAGGTTGAGTAAATATGATATTTTGAATCTTAATATGGGTATATATGAAATTAACCCTAATTTTTAATAAAATTTTAAAGATAACTTAAAAGGAAAGACTTTAAGTTTGTTTCTATGACATTCTAGTAGATAACTTTCAAAATTTGATGTCCGTTGAAAGACTCTTTTAAGAGCTTAACTTTAACTTCAATTTCAACTTCAGGTGTCTATGAAATTAGTCGACATATACATAGACCAGCATCTATTTAAAATATATTAAAATTACGTGTCTAGTCCCTTTGGTTAGGTGGTTTTTAACACCCTATGTCCCTTTTTCAAAAATTCAACAAATCATACCCTTGTGGTTTTCTTATAACAAATTGAGTCCCTAATACTAACTTCCGTTAGAAATATCGTTTGATTTAAGGGTATTTTAGTTTTTTATATTTATTCTCGATTTATCNCTATATATATATATATATATATATATAAAACCGAAAGTTCGACTGCAAACTCAAATTTCATTATGAACGTGAGGACAACCGAGAGTGCGCCATGTGGCATATTCATTCTGAATAATCATAATTATTCAGACCGAATAATACAACATTCAGTATCATTCAAACTGCATAATACTGCATTCAATATTATTCAGTTTGAATGATACTGAATGTTGTATTATTCAGTTTGAATAATACATGATTATTCAGACTAAATATGTCACGTGACGCGCTCTCAGTTGTCCTTACATTCACAATAGAGATAAGTTCTCATTTGAATCTGATCCTATACATACATATATATATAGTCTATATGTCTTTGTGTATATAATCTGCAAATGCCTTTTCGTCTACAACTGCATACCCGCGACCCATCTCCATCACCAACCAAACATCTGCAACCCCTCCCCGTCATTAACCGAACATTCACAACTTCTCTCTAGCATAAGCCAACATTGTTACCCACAACCATACTGTGACTCACACACCGCGATCACACCACCACCATTGACGATGAACTTGGCATAGTGTCCTCTTGTTAACCATATTTGTTGTCTCATCTTCTTTGGTCGGTTTTCAACCACCATAAAATGAGGTCATTAATCAGGAAGAAGGTTAAGGCAAACAAACTGGAGGTGGGGTAGTGGCAGACGATGCCATAAGCAATCTAAGTATTGAGCTCCAAATGTAATGAAAGTAAAAACAAACAAAAACCAACATAGCTACATCAAATTATTCTACTAAGATTTCATCATAATTTTTGTTGAAGCTTCAGACTGGATAGAGCTTTCATAGTTTTTTTGGTTTCATCTAGAGTTTATTTCTCATTTTATTGTTGGATTATGTGCAAGACAGTAACAGATGTTTACTGTGTCCAATGTTATAAGACACTATTTGATCACACTGCTACACACCCAATTAGAAGTCAAATGGATTACTAGCTATTTTGTGTGAGAAATAATTAATTAGTTAAATTAATTATTGGTGAGAGAAATAAATAATAAATAGTTATTTATTATTTATGAATAATTAAAATATTGGTTTAAATATTTTATGGATAAATTAATTAACTGATAATTAATTAATTAAAGGTTTTTGATTTAATTAACAGTTTATTAATTAAATGAGTTTTAATTAATTAAAAAGCTTATGGGCTTTTTAGTTAATAGGTTTGGGCTTTATCAAGTTTGAAGTATATAAACAGGATAAGCCCATAAGGATTGATTATTCCATTCAGTTTTCTTTCTGAAAAAGAAACCCACAGAAAAACCTCTCTCCCTCTCCTCTATCTCTCTCTCTGAAATCGACACCAAGCATAACCCCGGAGGGTTTTGGTGTTTTGTCCGTGATCTCGTGTAATCCAAGGCGGTCTAGCAGCCGAACTCGAGGTGGTGCAGTAGCGGTGCAATCCCGTTAGCGTTCCAGATACTCTCGTGTGAAAAAGCTATAAAGGTATATCTAAACTCTTCTCAATTGTGTTCGTACCATCGTGGTTGGATCTCAGGTTTGGGATTTACAGTTTTTAATTCCGTTGTGCATTGTTTTGTATCCGTTAAATCCCAACATTTATTACATTATTTTATTGGTAGTCTTATCCAGAGAACTAAATGGTGGGTGATGATGTCGTAAGTTCTTATGTTGAATGGAGTAGATAGAATGGTGGGTGATGGGAGGTTCACCGATAGAGAACCTTCTTGGGAAGGTGATAGTTATTGGGACAAAGGTATTACTTAGAGTAAAATACACTTTTGGTCCCTATTGATTGTCATACATTATCAAGTCTCGTCCCTACTTCAAACTAATTACAAAAATAGTCATTGTGGTTGCCATTTCGTTTCACTTTTGATCCCTCGGACCAACTTCTGTTAACTACATCGTTAAGTCCATGGGTATTTTGGTCCATTAATTATATTTTGTCATTTTCTTATTTTATTTATTAAAAGCATATTTCCTATCAAAAGTTAAAATAATAAATCAAAATATAATATTAATATATAGTAAATCAATATATGTGTGTGTATATAGAAATAGCCAAACAAGTCACACCACCACTGGTTAACTAGACTCATCGGTCGTTCTCGTCGTTCTCCCCACCGACGCCCTCCCTTCTCCCTCCTCGTTTCTATTTGCTGCCTTGAACAACTCCATTTATAGACACCTCTACTCGGTTTTTGGTTTCGTTTGGAAGAACACCCAATCTCAGATTTAGGGGTGGGTTTTGATTTAGGTTTTTCATTGCTAGATTCCGCGACCGGTAGCTGCCACACTAGACCTGCAGCACCGCTGTCAGTAGTGGTATTTCTTTAGAAGCGAAAATGATGTTGGCTTCTAGACACTTGAAGAGGAGAGCCGGAAAAAATAAATTTAAGGAGACCAGACATCCGGTGTCATCGCGACGTAAGGCGAAAGAATTATAGTAAGTGGGTTTGTGAGGTGAGAGAAGCAAATAAGAAATCGAGGGTTTGGTCAGGGACTTATCCGACGGTTGAGATGGCTGCCAGGGCACACGACGTCGAGGGTTTGGTTGTGATTCTGGATTTGTGATTTTAGATTTATCCAAGAGGTTGTGTTCTTCCATGATGCTCTTTGTCAATAGGCCTGTTGTCGTTTGGAAGGATTAATGTATCTGTGATTTAGGTTCAATTTGGATCTCATTCGGGGTTTTCTCGATATGGATCTGGTTAGGTTTTCAAATACAACGGTCGATGATGTTATAGAAGAGGGGCGATGACAGATGGGTTTTGATTGCAGGGGAGCCTAGAAAACCCACCATGTTCCGGGTTTTTTTTTTTCGATCACATCATCCAATTTTCAATCACAGGGAGGGGAACAACACAAAAGGAAGATCGAAGGGGACGTGTTTTGATGTGTTTTTCTGGTTTTTTTTGTTTGATTTAGATTTGCATTTGGTTTTGGATTTAGTGTTTATACCCGGGTTTTGGATTTTGTTTTGGTTTGGGTTTTTTTCATCGAAGAAGAAGATTAGAGGGGGAGGGTGTATCGCCAGAGAAGATTACCGGAGGGTGAGGGTGTTTCGCCGAAGAAGATGACCATAGGGGAACGATATGGCCGACACCGAAGGAAGAGATGGTTGGGGTTAGTGTTAAGCAGTAGAGGTAGGGTCCATAAATACCTTAGGGTCAATGGACCCTTTTAACACAAGTTAGTCTTAGATACCAAAAGTGAAACGAAATGGCAACCACAATGACCTTTTTAGTAATTAGTTTGAAGTAGGGACGATACTTGATAATAGGTGACAACCATATTGACTATTTTTGTAATTAGTTTGAATGAGGGACGCGAGACTTGATAGTAGGTGACAACTACAATGACTATTTTTGTAATTAGTTTGAATGAGGAACGAGATTTAATAATAGGTGACAACCATAAGGACCAAAACTATAATTTACTTTATTGTTTACTTTAACGAATGTAGACAAGATATTGTTTTATTTTTAAAGGCAAATAAGACAAAAATGATATGTTGTTGTTACACGTGGATCACACCTCTTTTGTTTCTTCATTTTTAAAGGCAAATAAGACATAAAAACAGACTAATAAATATACCTCTTACCCAAACGATATTTTTAACAAAGGCTCAATTCGTTAGGAAAACAACCACATGGACCTAATTTGTTTGGATTTTGAAAAAGTGCTTGGGATGAAACATGAAATTTACTCTTTAAAAGAATATACAAATTAAATGATAAATAGTTTGAACAATAAAGATAGGAGTTGAAAGGTGAATGGAGATAATGAGGTGACTTTTTGGCCTAATTTAAAAATAGATGCATTTTTTAGATGAATTTTATATTGAAAGATAAAGAGATAGTTTTGGAATGATGAGGAGAAGAGGAATTTCGCTTCTTTGGTATTGGCTGAAGCCCACCCACACCAGTACCTAAACTCAACTTCACCCAGCCAAGTGTTTCCCTCTGAAAACCTCACCAATGATGATATCTCTTTCCGCCACCACCTCCACCGCTCCTCCTCCTCCTCGTCTCCTTTCAGTTTCACCAACACCAATACCTAGACCTTCTTCTTCTTCTTCTTCTTCTTCTCTCTCCTTTCACTCTCTCTCTTCTTCCTCCTCTTGGAATTCTTCTTCTCTCACAAGAAAAATTATTAACTCTCATCATCAGGTACTCTCTCAATCATCCAACTTTATTTATATGCATTTTGATCATCAATTAATTCCAAGTTTCATTACTATATATGCATTTTGATCATCAATTAATTCCAAGTTTGATTACTATATATGCATTTTGATTCATTGCAGAAACGATCCAAGCTGTCCACAAAATGCTTTGCATCTCACCCCGACCAGCTCAAGAGTGCTAGACAAGACATCAAAGACGTTCTCAAAACTACCTTCTCTCATCCTATTTTGGTTAATACTAATCTCTCATCATTTTATTAATATTTACCTTCACCAACATTATTGCTGCTATCTTCCTTTCAAAAATAGACTATCTGGTGCTTATTTGATTTCATATATGCTTACATTGAATAAGACTAAAGGAGGAAAAGGAAAACAATTTTAATTGGGGGGGATCAAATCAATCACAACTAGCCTAGGCAGGCTGATTCAAGTAAAAAACAGTCTACTCGTATTCCACCTTCCTCTTAATGTGAGTGATTGATTCATATAAGCTCTGTAATGGGAAAAGAAAAAAAAAGGAAAAGAGAGAGTTGAGCATACTGAATTGTTTTATTTGTAGCTGAAGCACACTTTATGTCTATATTTATCTTATTGCCAACTAGTTTGAGGGGAGGCCTTTTTCTTTATATCATTTCTGAAATTGTGGTCTCATTTGTTATTTTAAAAATGCTTTCTGTATTATTGTTTGATTGGATTACCTGACGACATAAGTTTCAAACTTATTATGATGCACATCAACTTCTACTTTTAAGCCATTTGCTTCTATCCATAATCATGGAGTTTTACATCTGTTTTTATGTTTCAGACTCTTAACATTTCCCAGTGTTGATTATTTTGTTTCCATTTACCCCTGCTCATATATAATAGGCAGGCAGCTTTAGAACACAATCACATAGTAGTTGATCATGTCATTCATGAAATCGATTAGACTATTCCCACAATACTGCTTTTTTCTTGATCTACCCAATTGGTCAAGGAAGCTTTTCTGATGGTATGCCTCTAGGAATTTCTGGTATTTGAATGTCTTCATGTTTTGAAATAGGTACGCCTAGGATGGCATGATGCTGGTACATACAATAGGAATATTCAAGACTGGCCTCAAAGAGGTGGAGCTAATGGTAGTTTAAGGTTTGAAGTTGAACAGAAACATGCAGCCAATGCTGGCAAGTCATTTTACTACTCTTTCACTTTTTCATTTAACGTCTTCTTTTTCCCTTTTGATATTCTCTCACACTTGCTGCCATTACAGGGCTTGTAAATGCACTCAAGCTTCTCCAGCCTATCAAAGACAAGTATGCAGGTGTTACTTATGCGGACTTGTTCCAATTGGCTAGTGCTACAGCTGTGGAGGTCAGTTTTAGGGAACTTGTTAATATTTTACGAGATAAAATTATTTATAATGACTGATTCTTACTTGTGCAAAATTAATAATCACAGGAGGCTGGAGGTCCCAAGATCCCTATGAAGTATGGACGAGTCGATGTCTCTGGACCTGAACAGTGTCCAGAAGAAGGGAGACTTCCAGGTGCTATTACTAATAAGGATCAGTTCATTTTCTTATTTTTCATAGTTCTCTCATATATGTGGCATCAAAATACTTCCATACTTTAGGCACTTGTTGCAATGGGGTGGAACAAATGACTTAGCGAGACAACTCGAGATATTCTAGAGTGGCATTAAATAAATGCATTTCTGCTACTGTGCTTCAGTGGCCAAGTCCACCTGCCTTTTTATGATATATATGTAGATGCATACACTTGCTACTTGCTAAGGAAAAAACGTAAGGATACTCGATTCAGACAAGAGCAATATCATGGCAAAGGCATATTAAACAACAAACAAACAAGGATTTTACATGGTTTGGTCCAAAATAGACCTACTCCATATCTGCACTAGCGAGTCAGACTTACTACTTTTGGCTTAGGGTTTTACCATAACGAGGATATGTATTTATGGGAGGAGAGCTGGCCAAAACTTTCCATCCGGGGTGGGCCCTATAAAATGAAATTTCCTTCCAGGGGCACTGGCCTTGTCCCTTGGGTATGATCTCCATTGATCACATTGTCATCCACGGATCCACTTACGACGAGAATAAGCGTCAAGCGCTATGGTGTCGTAGAAGAAGGCGTAGCCATTATCACATGACTATACAAAATTGATTGATGCTTTTTCGAACAATCAGACCAACTAAGGGGGCGTTTGGTTCACAAAATGGAATTTGATGGAATTGGAATCCATCGAAGGAATTTGACTTTGAAGGAACTGGAATGGAATTTGATGGAAGTTGACCATGTGTTTGGTTGGTAGGAGTTCAATTCTTTCACTCAAGGCAAGGAATGATGAATTCCTTAAATTGTAGAATTAAATGGAATTCAAAGGATTCCATCAAGTTCATTCCATGAACCAGACATCACTAAGGAATTTGGTCAAAGGAATTTTTCATTCCAATTCCATCAATTTCCTTTGAATTCCGCAAACCAAACAACCGTTGGAGACTTCTTCAAACTGTATGAATAACTTTTGAACTTGAAAAATTGGAAGTTGACAAACTTTCAAAGTCTCACCATGAATAACGGACCGAGTAGTTGATCCATATAACCACTGGCATTTCAAGAAAGCCATTTATAAACTAGAGCAATAAAGATCTTGATAGAAGCTCTGCTGGCTATCGAAGAGGAAGTCTTTTCATAAATCATAATTAACCTGACAGGCTTGAGTAGCTGTTATCCGTAAGGCTGCGAGCTAAGCTTCTAGCATATAGAGGGAGCATCTGGATGAAACGTTGCTATATACAACGTTTGCATTGACAGAATGATTCCCAAAAGGTAGAGTTTCCAAAATCCTAGTGTCATTCTTCCAAAGTGTAGCAACTTGGGTGTTGACATGCTTCTGAAACGTCCTTAGAGTAATTTTGTACATATAGTTGAAAAAGCATATTACTCCAGATAAAGGGCGATAACGGCCATCAAATTCTTGATGTTATACTACAAGTACCAACGATGTTCCTAGGTAAATGACACACAAAAGTACCAATAGATGCCCGGACAAGGAATTAAGAGATATTTTGGGGAAAACAACCTGAGCATGAATAGTGATTCTGAGTTTCACAACTTGAATACCAAGGATCTTTTGAGTATCATACCCAAGGGTTGATTGCGTTGTACAGTTGACACTGTGACCACTCAATGAACGATGGATATTGTAATGCACATTCTATAATAAAAATCCACACTTTCTTGATGTCCCTTTGAACTTTAAGTCATTAACCTACATAAATAACCTATGAACTCATGTTACACCTTTAGAGTGAAATATGGGAAGTGTGGTCACCCTCTGTGCATGATGATTTTCTGGAGTACAATAACTGTTGATTATCCTGTGGGTTCTCAATCGCGAGAACAATTTACAGGGTTGGACAGCACATCAGGGTCTATTGTATTCCACTATGGCATATGGCTACCACTAGCAAGTCTCCCTAATTTTACGTCAACTTTAGTTAGATGATTGTCTTCAGTAAAAAATTCAGTCTTTCATGAACTTAGACACTGAACCATAGAATCCATTGAATTTTATAGGGATCTAAATGGAGTGTAAGAATCAGCAATTGATAGCTAGAATATTCCTATCTTTTTTATTTATTCTGTGCATACTTGGTTAACAAGCAGAACTACTCTGGACCTAGAAGAATAGCTGAGTGGAGAGAGTTCGGATATAGATTTCTCAGTCACGGGTTACTTTATTTTCTGTAAATCCCTAGAGAACATTACACTACCATAAAAGAGTTCTTTGCAGCAACAAAATAGGAAATTCTAGCTGTCTGAATTCTCAGTTTGAGTAGCAGTTCTGAGTTCTGACCGACTGATTGCTTCTGGTGGTGAGCCTAGGTCTGCTGCACTTTTCATGGGTTTGCTAAGTGAGCCTACGAAGCAGTCAACTGCAGTGGCGTATTGTTTAGAGGAAGATGACAGGAGCGCTTCTTATCAGTGAGGTGGTTAAGGTTGTGGTGCCAGGGACGACCTTTCCCCTTTAAGCCTGTTCGTTCACAGTCCAAGAAGAATAGTCCTTTCATTGGCTAGCGGGATTATGCTTAATGGGCAAGGAATAATAGACTTACATCACGATATCTTTTTCTTCTTCATTCTTGAAGTGGTTGAGACAGATGAACCCTGTCCACATCAGTACCCGAGTTACACAAAGTTGCTGTTGGCAAAGAAGTCCCTACCAAGGATAGCCGAGAGAGAATCAATGTTGAGTAGTATGCCTGGTTCACCAGGTTTACCACTTCGGGTCCCAATCCATGTTAGTGTCCCACATCGGCTAGACTTAAACCAATTCTTCACTATATATGTTGGAACCTTCCTTCTCTCCTTAAGGGCTCTTTTGGAGATTACATACGGAGGTTCCACATATTCTCACATGGTATCAGAGTCAAGGTTTACCACTCTAGGGACTGACATTCTCAGGGCAATCTATACTCTCCTGGCCCTACATCTAGCCTTAGTTGGAGGGGGCGTGTTAGTGCCCTACATCGGCTAGACTTGGACCAATTCTTCACTATATATGTTGGAACCTTCCTTCTCTTCTTAAGGGCTCTGATACAAAGCAAATGCTAGGATGGTAAGTAGGGTTATTGGTTCTATGTTCATAGTTCTGAATTTTGATATAATTGAAATATTACAGCTGTAACATAAATAATCTTTGCTTAGAGTAGAACCCTGAAATATACCGAACATCACATGGGATCAGCACATAAATATTACTACATTTAGCTGAAGCAAGGAACATCCCTAATAGGAATTACATGTTCTGTCAATGTATACAAGTAATTTACAGTGTATGTATCATATCATGTACACACATACATACAAAGAAAGGGTAGATGCCACCCTATGAGGTGCCCATACATACATGCATACATACATACATACATATATATATATATATATATAGGTATGTATATATACGGATTTTGTGTTTTCTGAAATTTATATTTCATGATTAGATGCTGGCCCTCCTTCACCGGCTGCTCACTTGCGTGATGTCTTCTACAGGATGGGATTGAGTGATAAGGTTTACATCTCTTGCTCTATATGTAAAATGACTGTTGTGATGGATTATGATGTTTATAATTTCTCTGCAGGATATAGTTGCATTATCAGGTGCCCACACTTTGGGGAGGTCGAGACCAGAACGCAGTGGCTGGGGCAAGCCAGAAACCAAATATACGGTAGGAAGCATTAAATATTAATGCATACAACAAATATTGTTAGTTATAGTAGCTTCTTCAAACTAGAGTCCAGTGCTAAACAGGCATTAGTAAGCAGCATTGTAGTGATATTTCTCTTCTCATGAACAAAATTAATTTTATGATTACCAGGAAGTCAATTAGAGTCACGATTTCAGATTTCTTTATGCATCTCTACTTACAGATATTTCTAGTTAGCAAACCTGATTGATACATTACTGCTGAACAAATTCAGGGTCAGTGCAAATGAAGCTTCTATATTTAAAAGATTCTGTGAGCTTATTAGCAGTCTTTATTATTATTTGATTCATTACGCGATAAATCTAAAAATTCGAAAAGCAGATTTCATCAAGTAATTGCACCAATTTTTTGTTTCCCATTACTAGTATTTCCTAATATAATGGTTTGTATAGTTTATTAAAATTACATGGTTTGTATTTGATACTTCCCCTATATATATAGGTGGAGGTTCAAACGAGAACCCTTGCTATTTGCGAGAAAGCGAGAAACTTTGCCCATGTACAAAATCACATGTGATTTTACACGAACGAAAAGAGGGATGCGCGCCATGTACAACATCACATGTGATTTTGTACGTGAATCATATATGATTTTGTACATGAATTATATATGTGATTTTTTTTGGAAGGGTGNTGCGCACGGGAAGGCTCGAACTCGGTTAGGGCGCTATGAACCCCCCGAGCGATAACCAATCCGCCACAGCACTGGAAGACTATATATGTGATTTTTGTACGTGAATCATATGTAATTTTGTACATGGGCGAAGGTTCTCGCAAATAGCAAGGGTTCTCGTTTGAACCCTTCCCTATATATATATAGAGGGAGGTTCATACGAGAAGCATGTCAATTTAAGAAAAAACGAGGAG
>LUCG01205294.1:0-10333 GCA_001633085.1 Carthamus tinctorius | reverse complement strand
CACTTTATAGGAACCTTGCCCTCAAGGTTCAAGTTTGGGAGTTGCTTAGTGTTAACAGGTTGTCCTCGGTAGTGGCAATCATGAGATCCCCCTTTGATGTTGTAGCTCTTTGTCTCTCATGCAAGCCCAACAGGTCGGCTCTTTCAAGGTCTTGAACTTGTATATATGAATAGTTTCAGAAATTTCCGTTCTCAACCACCCATGAATGACTTGATGAGCACCTTCTATGACCACCCCTGAACTTGGTTACCAAGCATGTCCAACTCCTTTTGGTAGAGTCACGAAGGGGTCCAATCTGGCGAACCTTGGATAGAGGCATAGAGCTCATGGGAAACTTCACACTATGTGGGTTCAAAACGAGCCCATAATTCCTCTTGAAATAACTCCCAAGTTACCATGTGATCTTCCTCCTGGTAAGCATGATTGAGCCAAACGGTTAAACCATCTGGTTGGGTCGTCTCCCGAATCTTGTCTTTTTTGAAAACAAATCTGTCTGCCGCCTTTTATTTCCTCAAGAGGGTGCCTGGCAAATGCTTCCCCCCATTAGCCAGCAGAATTTTGGAACAATCTGCTGATGGTATCCTCAAGTTGTTGCATTTCTCATCCTGTATGCCACGGAGGCCAGCCCTCAGGGCCAAAATCCTACTCAGCTTTGATACCAATGATGGGTCCCAACCAAAGCTCATGTGATAATGACTAGATGAACTCTTCCGCTGAGAACAAACCACAAAGTTTCGGATAATTTTCTGATCTCCATTTCATCACTCAGAAGATATTGAATGCATGGAGTCATGGACTTTATAACCTATATTCATGACCACGACTGCAATACATAACTGAAAAGCTAGATTATGGAAGGAAAAATAACCGACACTACAACTAGAATTAAGGAAGTAAAATAACCAACTTGAACCGCTAATACTTCATTTGCTAAAACTCGGACCAAGTATTTATTGTTTAATTAAAGACCAAAGGAACAGTAACTCAGGCTGTTCCATTTTTTTTTGAGTGATTAAGTGGTATTCATGCCCTTGTTTGGTGTCGGCTGTGGCAGTTGTTAGGAGACCCCTTGACTGTATTTCTTTTGGAAAGAGAATCCTTTGAATAGGACGGTCCTCTTGATGGCGTTAGGACATGATGCTTCTGAGTGATTATGCACCTGCATCAGATGATTCCCCTTGATGATCATTTGATCTGTGGCCAGGTTGTTACGTCAATGCCACAATGTGGGAAACTTGCTGCTTTTACTATACCACATGAAACATTTGAAGTGGACCATCGGATTATATTTTGTATGTCAATTAACGTCATACAATGATTGTCAATATCAAAAGTTCATGATTTTGAATACTTCGTGTCAACACAAATGTTATAAATCCATAGTCCCATGGGGAAACTAATGTCAGGTGATTTGATTTCACCATCTTCATTTCCTGCATAACTACTGAACAAAATAATGCATGTACTTTTTAGTGGTAGTATATTNTTTGATTTCACCATCTTCATTTCCTGCATAACTACTGAACAAAATAATGCATGTACTTTTTAGTGGTAGTATATTCATGTTGCTGTTAATTGTGCACGAGGTCTTATATAGGTTTGTTGGTGTTGCCATCCATGTTCTTATATTATTAATGTTATTAGGTGGATCCAGTTTCTTTTTCAATTGTGGCACAAAATAATCACTTTAATTAAATAAATAAAAATCAATTATATTACAAAGTACAGTACAAAACACTAAGAAATCAGATCCAGTTTCAACGATTACATTCAGTGTCTTTGCGCTCCACTATTATTGACCATCAAACTCAAATTTAAGTTTTAATACGCTACTATAGTCTCTCAGTTTCGGGCAACAATCCCCTATGGTGGCACATATCGAATCACAATAGTGGCACCTTTTACCTTTAAAAGCCATAATTTGAGTGGTGGCACAGGACTCCCCCCCTCCCCGCGCGCTTCACACACGGACACACAAGCATACCTGAGTCCATTCTCGTATGCAGGGCCGACCCATATAGTGGGCAACAAGGGCGAAGGCCCAGGGCAGCATAGCCCAAGAGGGCATCACTGCCCAGCTATAAAATGGTTTTAGTAGGTTCAGTTTTCAAAATTTTTTTAAAAAAAGATCGACTCCTCTTTCTCTCAACCCCCCCGCTTTGTCGCTCTGAAATCGAACTGCAAGAAAAATCTTGTTGTCGTCTCTTCCAAGATACAATCCAAACCATCGATGATCAATTCATCGAGAAGAAGACGAGTGACCGACCAGGGGAACGAAGTCGAAAAACAGTTGCTGTCGGCTCGGCTGTTGAAGCTTCCTGGTGTGTGTCCACGACACACACCAGGTGTTTTTTTTTTTAGAATTTTACCCCCAAAAATTTACCCTTTAATGTAAATTGAATTGTATGATCTGGGTTTTTGCCCACCAAGAAAAGGAACCCTTTTAGTTTTTATCTTGCTTCTCATATAAAAAGAGCAGGTCGTCCAAGAAACTTGATGAAACTGAATTATATAATCTGGGTTTTCTTTTCTCATCCTTTTCTTTTTCTTCTATTTGAAATCTAATGTGAAGCTACGCAATATTTCTCATAAATATTATGTTTTTTAATGCAAGTTTTGATGGGTTTCCAAGGAAAAACAAGAGAGACAAGTTAGGCAAGGTAATTTGGTTAGCCTATAAGGTGTTCGATGAAATGATCCAAAGAAAATGAGGTTGTATTTGGGTTCATATGAAAAAAGGCTAATTAGGGGTAGAATGGTCATTTGTATCATTTAGGCAGATTATTTAGCATAACAACCGAACAACATATTGACATAATACATATAGACAACCAAATCCCTATAGACAACTTAATCCAGACAGGACTTAATGGAAAACCAATCGGACCCCTTAGTCTCTTAGAAATTAGAAGTTAGAATCTTGGTTATTTGCTAAATTGCTTGATTGCTTCTAGTAATCTGTTTCATTGCTTGGTATTTGGTTATATACTTATTTGCTTAATTGTGTTTGGCTATACTTTTTCTAATTTGCATATTTAGTGGCCGTTTACTTTAACTCTTACCCAGTGAGCACTTATGGTAAAATTGACCATTATCATTTACCATAGCGGACAATATTTTAGTCTCTCAAAATGGTATCGTATGCAACAATTTACCCAGTAAGCTGCTTACCAAGTAAGAGTCGTGCATCCCACTTATTGGATAAGACTCTTGGTTCATGCTATCAGGGGAAGATTCTAGTCCTTCTCATGTTTATTCCGTAAGGTAAATTCACCCGATAAGCACTTACTAGGTAAGCGTTAAGTAAACGGCCTCTTAGACTTTGGTGTCTTGGCGATTTACTGATTGGTTGATTGCTTGCGTGCTTGGTTGCTTCTTGTTTGTTTAAATATGTTTCCAGATCACAACCATCGATGTGGGGATGAGCCGCCGAGTTTGACTTAGGTTTCAAACCTTTTAAAAAATTGTTTAATTAGTTCATTAAGTTAGGGGCATTTTTTTCATCCTTCACCCAGGGCATCCAAAAACATTGGACCGGCCCCTACTCGTATTTAGTACACAAATTGACAGTTCATTCTTTACATGTGTGTGTTACATGTATGTTTGTTGGTATGATGCTTTCATTCTTTTATTTAATTATATACTTATCTAATTAACTCCGCACGATTGTTATGCTATGAACGTAGCCTCTGAATATGGATCAGCAAGAGCACGGGCAGGGTAGCTCAGGTCAGATGCCATATGGATATCCACCGAATCAAATTCAAACTCCACAATCGGTCGGTCTTCCTTCACCTCCATCACAGCTTGCACAACAGCAACTTGCTTATCAGCACATCCACCAGCAACAGCAACAGCAGTTGCATCAACAACTCCAGAGTTTCTGGGCAAATCAGTACCAGGAGATCGAACAAACAACTGACTTTAAAAACCATAGTTTACCATTGGCTAGGATTAAGAAGATCATGAAGGCAGATGAAGATGTGAGAATGATATCAGCTGAAGCCCCAGTCATATTTGCCCGTGCATGTGAAATGTTCATCCTTGAGTTAACTTTAAGATCTTGGAATCACACTGAAGAGAACAAGAGAAGGACACTTCAGAAGAATGACATTGCAGCTGCAATCACGAGGACTGATATTTTCGACTTCCTGGTTGATATAGTACCAAGGGAGGATCTAAAGGATGAAGTACTTGCATCAACCATCCCTAGAGGTGGGCCCCTTCCAGTTGGACCTCCAACTGAGGGTCTTCCTTACTATTATATGCCTCCTCCTCCACAAGTTGGTGCTTCGGGAATGTATATGGGTAAGCCCGTGGATCCTCAAGCCCTTTATGGGCAGCAGCCTAATCCATATATGGCTCAGCCTCTTTGGCCACAACAGCAGGAACAAGAACCACAGGGAGATGCTTAAGCCAAGATGATGGATGAGGTCAGTTCACTGCTTCTGATGCTTATCTTGAACTTTGAATATGATGATATTTCTTATGAGAATGCAATTGTTATGTTTCAACTGTCATCCATAATTTGTGGTAGGGGAGTGTTATATGTGTTTCTTTAGCTAGGTAGGCCCTTTGCAATCTTTTATGGTTTTTATTTTTTATTTTTCTGCTGTGTACTTTCTGGAAAGTATTCTTGTGCTATATATTTTTCTTTAGTTAATCGTTTTCACAAGCTATGTGTGTGTGGTGGGGGGGGGTAATTTTGTCGCCTCGCAGACCCTACCCTTGAGTGCGATATACAGAGTTTGTTTGTCTGTGGAATTTATCCTCCTTACCTTCTTGTTTAACATGCAATCTAGCACCTGATTTTGTTCAGTAGAGGTTTTTGTATGATGGAAATTTTGGTTAGACATTTATACTACTATATTGTTGGTTTTAGGACACACAAAGCTATGGATAGCTCTTCAAATAAAGCGTACAATCTGCTGAAGAAACCATATAGGGAATTTCTAGTTTGGTAACACCTTCAACTTTTTAGTCTTTTCTTTTTTGCATCTTCTGTGCGGAAAGAAAAGCAACAATGGTGAGCACAAACTTGGTTATGACCTCATTTCTACATAGTGATAAAAGATTGTGCTGAATGATTTTTCCAAGGAATAAAACACTTGAACCATGAACCTGAAACTCACTTTTTCCTCTAGAATAGATATAGGGGAAATGATCTTAATTCGGGCATTGTTGTGTGTTCTCTCACCAACAAAATAGTGTTCTGTTCTCCTTGCAGACCCTACCCTTGAGTGGGATATACAGAGTTTGTTTGTGTGTGGAATTTATCCTCCTTACCTTCTTGTTTAACATGCAATCTAGCACCTGATTTTGTTCAGTAGAGGTTTTTGTATGATGGAAATTTTGGTTAGACATTTGTACTACTATATTGTTGGTTTTAGGACACACAAAGCTATGGATAGCTCTTCAAATAAAGCATACTATCTGCTGAAGAAACCATATAGGGAATTTCTAGTTTGGCATCACCTTGAACTTTTTAGTCTTTTCTTTTTTTCTTCTGTTGTGTGGAAAGAAAAGCAACAATGGTGAGCACAAACTTGGTTATGACCTCATTTCTACATAGTGATAAAAGATTGTGCTGAATGATTTTTCCAAGGAATAAAACACTTGAACCATGAACCTGAAACTCACTTTTTCCTCTAGAATAGATATAGGGGAAATGATCTTAATTCGGGCATTGTTGTGTGTTCTCTCACCAACTAAATAGTGTTCTGTTCTCTATAAGAAGTGGGAATGTAGCCTTGAAAAGAGTTGAAATAGAGACATTAAGGATCAAGGGTATATGCCTGATTTTGGACTAATGAATCATTCAAAAACCTACGAAAATTTGCAGGCATCAGATCTACGCCTGACGAATTCTTTTTAAATGCATTACCTTTTGAGTGAGATGTAAGAGCACTTCTTCCTAACAGAACAATTCCTCTTCGTAACACAATGCCTTAAAATCTGTTAGAAGGTCATGCATTAAAATTATCTGTCAGAATGTAATGTATTAAATTGTTTTGTCAGAAAGGTTATTCTTCTACGTACCCCCGGCTCCCCATCCCTTATTTACTACGGTGGACAATACTGTTATGTTCCTCCATTTTCTACAAGAAGTGAGATTAATATGAAATTTTGTCACTCTTGGCATTTGAGATTCAAGTTATGCTGCATTATTTATAGCGAGTTCATATTTGAGCATTTATCTTGCGTTATATTATTATTATTTCACCTACTACTATTTGTTTTAAGTTTCTATTGTATTAATTTTTATCTTATTAGTACCCAAATACATTCATTTCCTTTGTGGATGGATTGCTTTATAAATAGAAGGCCATTAAATCTGTTTATGGAAAATGGTTACCCACAAAGGACAGCTTCCAGTAAACTTCCATGATTCGATGATAGCGAGATTAGTCAAGGATGCTTAGATGGACCTGTGGTAGAACCTTGTTTGATTGGATACCAAACGAGATCTTCCAAACAATGTTGAGAGTTCCGCCTATAGCATAGTAGTTGAGGGGGGCACGATTATAGTTGTTTGGTTATGTTCTAGGAGTCAAACGGTGGCTCGAGTAAGGAGGATAGAAAGTGAGGGCGAGGAGGAGAGGACATGAGACGAGCAACTGAGGTTAGACATGGCAGCTTTAGGAATTTTCTAGGACATGACCTCTGATAGAAGTTAGTGGAGATGTAGGACTAGCATGGTGGACTATAGTTGGAATAGGCTGGAGGTAGGGAGCTGGAGAGGTAGATGGTGGGAGATAGGGTGGTGAGTTAGACTATGGGTATGTAGTTTCTTTATTTGGTTATTATTATTGTTTTGCTAACTCGTTAAAATCTTTATCATTCTTGACTCTCTCTTTATCACACTTTTCACAAGTCGTAGGTCTTTAATGGAAATGACTGCTTTACAATTAGGGGTTGAGTTCAGACTTCAGGTCTGCATGCATCCTACACTCCCTAGACCTCACCTCAAGTGAGACATATTGGGTTCATTTGGTTACCCCTCTTAAAAGAACAAGATGCATAGTTGCTTTAGTAGGCTCACATTTGCATTCCAAAATATCATGGCCATATCCCAAGTAATACATGCAATGCAACCAGGACCTGGTATGAGCCTCCTACCAATTCGATACTCACTCACTTCTTTTACATTTCAATGCTATGATTTGACCCCAAAGGGTTCAAATAGGACCCTGACAATAATAGTATGCATGATTGTAAATTTACCCCTTCTACTTGCTAAATTACTCCCCCATCATTTCTACACTCTCCCACATCCACCTCCCTCTTTTTTAAATTTCCAATCCCCAAACGACGCAGAGTGGAACCAAATGTGGCTTTATTTTATCAACACCCTAATAGCATACTCCCTCCATGACTCCATCCTGAATAAGTGTGTGTGCATATCCATTTTAGTTTGTCCCAAATAAATATCTACTTTCGAAGTAAGTTCATACTTTCTAATTCTACCCCTAATTATGAGAGGAAGATGTTCATTACTTCATCAATTATCAAGGGTACAATTGTTATTTAGTTAGTTAAAAGCATAGTATTTTCATATTTCTAAAACCATGTTTCTTTTTTATTTGGGACACTTGTTTTGGTTTGAAGTGAGTATATGAAAGGCAAGTATGATGTTGATCTAAATCTTTCATATTTGGTCATTTTCCCAAGTACTAGCATTAATTTGACTTAATCGTTCATGCAGAAGCCTAGAGTGATGTAACAACGTGGATGTATCAAGTTGCAAATGGTGACGCCTTTATGAGGTTACTTTTCATTTGGTTAGTAGGATGCTTTTGTGATACTTGGTGTTCGTGTTCTTAAATTAAGTAGGTCTGGTCTATAAACAGGCCATTCGTAATTTCACTCTTGGCCTGAATTTGAGCATGTGTAATGCTGGCAATGAACATCCTCTTTATGTAGTTGTATGTTGAATGTTCTTGGTTTGAACCATTGACCTTTCTAGGTTGCTGAGTTCTACCGGTTACTCTGGGCCAATGACCCATTACTTCTCATTGCTCATTTCCTTGCATTTAGAAGGTTCACTGGCTTAGCGGTGAGAAGCAAAGGGTCATTGTCCCAGATTTACTTAAATGAGAAGTGTGCTTAGTATTTGCTATTAAAAAATTGAGCAGGTGAATGAGGTGGATGTTAGTTTTGTTATTGACCATCTGATCCATATCCAATCTCGACTCTCATTCGTCTAAAGTATAATGAATTTTCTATGCTTGTTGATCTGTCCCAACGCTAGAGGTATGGGTGTAATCCATATGTGTGAGGTCTCAGGTTCAAACCATGGGCACCGGATATCTACAATAGGATACATGCGATAAATTACCTCTTCCACGATGAATATGTCAAACAATGTGGTGGGGACGCCTCATAGGGTGGTTTCAACCCTTTTTTTTTTTGTATATCACACAGGTTTATTTCCTCGATATTTTGGACAACAAATCTTGCTAAATATTTTCTAGGTCCTTGATAACACTTGATAATAACCTCGTGAAGCTTATTAGATACAATTTTTTTAGATGGCGGGCTATGATTGAATGCAAGGGAAAAGTGTAGAAAAACGTAATGAATTTTTTCATTTTGAATGATAGTTTATGAACTTTTGTCAAGGACAAACCACTAAACTTTCTTTTCTTATTTTGAACTAGCAAGTTCTTGGTCATATAAAAACAAGCCATCAAACTTCTAGAAAATGGTTGGATGCATCTTCTTAACCCTACGATCTCTCCTTTTCTATTGGGGTTTTTTGTTAGTCGATTATTCTTCCTTTTTGATGTATTTATATGTATTTCATTAAATTGTTGAATAAAATAAATAAAAAATAAAAAAAATCAGCCAATTGTAGGAGCCAACAGAGTGCCAAGGGGAAACGATGTCCATGAAGATTAGAATATCAAAGTCCATGAACTCAAGAATACACGTTCGAATAACACGTAAGGATATGATCAAAAACAAGCTCAGTCAAGATTAGGATGAATAGAATGACTTACTTGATGATCGATTGTCACATGCATTAGAATCTTCGAACACGAACTCAAGATAAGATCACTTAATATATCACACACACAGGAAGTCAAACTCAGGAAACTTATGAGAAGTGAAATGAAGACGATGTGTTTATATATGAATTTGAATTCGAGAACACGTGTTACGAAACCATTGGAGCGTCCAAAAAACGAGTTTGACCACAAAAAGTCAAGTGTCGCTTAAAAAACAAAACAAAGATGTATAAGAGGTAATCGACATCTTACTGTGTATGAAATATATCACTTACAACTTAAATGACATTCTATAGAAGAGAATGTTGTTGATAGCTTGAACGACATGTTGCTGTTCAATTTAAGAATGTCATTTAGTACTTAACCATCTATGGATTAGAATGTCGCTTAAGACTAAAGTGACAGAGGTTGCGTGGGTTTTTTTTATTATGTTAATAAAAAAACAAAAATGTATAATAAAAAAACAAAAATGTATAATAAGGGAATTCCAAAAATACCCTTCTATATACTTGTAACTGCTAGCGTATAACCAACAAAAAATAATGAATTTGATTGGTGGAGACAAGTTAACAAAGTTAACATATAATTAGTGGTTAACAAATGAAGGGAACTATCTTTCTCTCTCTCTCTCTCTCTCTCTTATGAAAAGATTCAAATGAAAACTCGTTTTTGATTGTGAACGTGAGGATAACCGAGAGCGCGTCACATGACATATTCACTTTGAATAATCATGTATTACCCGGTGTGAATTAACACAACATTTAATATTATTTAGAGTGAATAATACAACATTCTGTATTATTCGGTATTATTCACTCTAAATAACAATGAATGCTGTTTATTCACTCTGAATAATACATGAATATTCAGAGTGAATATGCCACGTGACGCGATATCAGCAGTAGATCACACTACCGGTCCATGTGGTTTGCTAAAATTTTGGATATAGTCCCTAATTCATGTTTATTACACGCAGCGTCCCAGTGGTATGCAGAAGTGCACGCTCCGGGTCCCTTTCTCTAACAAAATCAAAAAGATTCGAGTAAATCACATTACCGGTCCCTGTGGTTTGCTGAAACTTTGGATATAGTCTATAATTCGTGTTTATTACACTGGGCGTCCCTATGGAATGCAGAAGCGCACGCTCTCTCTCTAACAAAATCAAAAGATTTTTTTTAACCTTGTTAAGCTATAGGGTATTTTAGTCTTTTGGCCTCTTTTTTGTCTTTTTCATAAGGACGAAAATTGTAACATAGAGTCCTGAAATGTAATTTACTTTATATACTTTTAATATTACATATTAGGGATGGTAACGGGCAGGG
>LUCG01205106.1:0-16768 GCA_001633085.1 Carthamus tinctorius | reverse complement strand
AAGTCAAAGACTGTGGTTGGGCTCTAGGTCCAGCGGCAGATTAGTGGGCTGCCCGTGGATGCCCGATAACGTCGGGAGGTGTGCGTGTGTTGGTGGTAGTCGTTTGTTGGTTGGATGCCGCTATGCCTTCCACACACAAAAAACTCTTCGCTTTCTCGCAAAATGTTTAACTTCTCGCATGATCCTCCTACCTCTCTCTCTCTCTATATATATATATATGTGTGTGTGTGTTTGACATACAAATTTCCCATCATAAATCATGTTTTGAAAAACAATGTGGCCTCGTTGTGGCTTTTAAGACTTCAAATTTGATCTGGATGCCACATTACGCCATTCATAACCTTGAGTAATATAGAGTTGATTCGACTGTAATCAACATTCTGCACAATTGAACAAAACTAAACGAAAAGAATATCGAGCTTCATTCAAGATGGATGAACATATTTTCTATAAACAAAAACCTGATTGGCCCTTTGATTTGGATCTATCCACACTAACACATGGTAGATTCTAACTCTTGTTGAACCCAAACAACGATTTAATGGCATTTAGCGCGTTCTCATTGATAAATGACTCGTCATATTTTTTCATCAACGGCTCAAAATCCTCGGATTTTCTTAAATTCTCTAGATCAGGGTCAGTACGGATCCGCTGCAATGTTGGTGGAAATCATTAAGAATATGTTAGAACAAGATACGGTTATAAATATAATTAACAGTTCTCAAGTACCTTGAAATCTTCGTATCCTGCTTGCATAGCATCTTTTAGAGCAGAAAGTCCGGCTTGTATCTGTCATTTGCATAATAAATGTTAGCAAGTTCTAGCTATCGCATTATGTATTGATTCTAAATACCCGAAACGAAGGAGTTGTTCAGTTCGTATGGCTGAGGGGTAAAATAATCAATTGTGTCATTTAGATTGTTATTTGCAGCACAACAACCTAACAACAATTTAGCTTAATCCATATAGACTTATTTAAACAAACAAACAAACTTAGAGTCCCACGTCACTATACTGAAAGCTACCACATTGGTTGGGGAGGGAAAATAAGGTTGCCTTACAAGGTACTAGATACCTCCTCTACCAGATGCGTTTTAAAACCATGAGTCCAGGTGTGGACAAAACAAACAATATCTGGTACGGTTGTCTGGGATGTTACAATATCATACCTGATTGAGCTTAGAATAGCAGCATGCAACATTGTAACTTGCTACCGAAGCTTCATCGAGCTCTGGTTTTGACCCCAAAACAGACTCGAACTTGTCCAATGCCTCTTCGAATTTGGCACTCCTAAACAAGTTATCAAGATCTCATTACCAACAATGACCCTTTTGAGATTTAAGAGCTAAAAATGATTTTTCAGATGTTAAACTTACTTGTAAAGCTGCAGGCCTTCACGAAGGTCCCTTGTTCGAGTTTCCTTTTGTTCCTTCTTCCGCAAGTAATTTTGCATCTGATCAAAACATTCGATTTCACACAAAATCAGCAAAAAACACCAATGCTTGATGGTTTGTTTTTTAAGAGGTCTGAATTCTAAAGTCACATCTAAAAAATAAGAGGTGTATGGTGCACCTCTTAAAATTTCAGAGGACGGTAAGAGGTTTTTAGACTTTTTTTTTAAAAAGAAAATAAACGGCCTTTAGTTTGCAAACCTCTTGATTTTCAGACTTAAGAGGTTTTAAGAGGTATTTTATAATAAAACAAACAGCCCCTTACTTGGATTTCCCTAACTTTGCTGCTAACTACTCCAGAATTTCTCTCGGCCCTGATGATCTCCTTGTCTGTTAGTTCGCCAGAATCCTCCATCTTCCCTGCCAACCATGCCAGATGATTCTTAGATCACTAGAACCATACTCGCGTAATGCAGCGAGATACATCTTGATTTTAATGTTCCATTTTATTCTTTGTCTCTATCGATGTTATAATATGATTTTACGTGGTTTTGAGAAATCGATAATGTTTTTATTTTTGTATAAAATTAAATTTCGAAGATATCATAGAAATTTTAGAAAGATATATTGACATTAGTATCAAATTAGCTATTTAAATTTTTATTTTTTTTAATTTCTTTAATTCAGATTTTCTTATTATAATTTGATATAAGTTTAACAACAAAGTAATTTATTTTGGGTTTATGAATATAAACTTTTATAAAGACAATAATTAAGTATTTTGTTAGAACTCAATTATTATCCTAATTATATTTTAGATTTTTTATATTTAAAATGGGATGTTTATTCTGTATGTGATTATGTTTATCTACAGTTAGTTACACAAATTCAATCATGGAGCTTTAATAAGTTGTAACTATGCACAATCTACTTGCAATCTTGAATTTTAAGTAATATGCATCAATAAACAGTGCTTTATGCATCAAAGTTTGTATCTTTTTACTAAAACAACTGCATTTAGTTACAGGTTTAAGTTTTTAACTATATCATTACAGTTAATCATAAAGATTGCCAAGTGTGAACTAACCATATCTCTTTTGCATTCTCATAAGCAAAGGGCCGATTCTTTGGCGAATTGTGTACATGGTTCTTCCATATTCTGCTGCAGGCCATATCTCTGTTCCGAATACTGCACTGCAACATTTTATCAATTGAGTACCACAATTTCAACCACCCATTTCGTTTTAATCCAAGAAAAGTTAAAGGAAATTCGTGAGAAAAGTTCAACCCAAGATGCATATATGCAGAAGACTCCTGTGTGTATTAGCATTGAGCCCGCACGTTCAGGAGAAACTCTTAGAAGGCCAAAATACCATTATTGTGTCTTCATTTCAATGACTAATTAACTATACTTGCAAATGAAAATTTAATGTACAATTAGAGAAGCGGATGGTACGATTAATAGCTGCTGCTGTGGCAATAGGTTCTTCATGCTAGAAAAATCAGTGGTTTAGAGTCAAGTTAGGGGCTGATTGGTTGGTTTTCCATTAAGTCTCGTACAATAAAAGTTGTCGTCTGTGTGTGGATTAATCTGGTTGTATAGATTGTGAAGGTTTTCGTTTGGGGAGGGTTTTTCATAAATGAAAGGAGCATGTTTTTTAATCCAGGAAGAAACAGGTTTTGAAAAAACTTGACTTTCTGCATAAAACATTCCACTAGAAGCTTACTGAATAAGCCACTTTTTACATCATGAAGCCACTACCAAACAATCACGCATAATTGACCGAATAAGTTGAGTCCCATCAATCTGAATACCTATTTGTTAATGGCTTAATGGGACTTATATCTTATTCAGATAGCTATACATGATTGTTTGGCAGTGACTTAATGATATAGAGAGTGGCTTATTCAGTAAGCTTCTAAGGGGAGCTTTATGCAAAAAGCCAAGTTGTTTCCAAACATGTCCCTCCGAATTAAAAACATGTTCCTTCCTTTTTTGAAAAAAACCCACCCAAACAAAAAACTTTCCAATCTATACATACATATCAATCCACACATACAACTTTATCCATACAGAACTTAACATCCCCTAAGCTGCTAACAAACATGCCCGTAATATACTTCATCTAGCATAACCACAAATGAGAGACTCCAGAAACTGCATAATCACTTACAAGCATAACCAATCCTACACAACCCCTAGAGAATAAGAAATTATTAGGTTCAGATAACAAATTTTCAGAACAACAAAAACACCAATCCTGAAAATTAACTCAGAATTTCATCACGAAACCATAAACTACATGTACCAGAAGAAAAGAAAACAACACAATCGGCTAAGGCTGTGTTTGGCAAACTAGTTGACAAGCTAGCTGCCGGTAGCCCAAAATCTAGTTGTTGAAAAGATAGCTAGTAGCTGATAAGCTAGCTTATGAATAAACTATGTTCGGCAAGACCAACTTATGTATGTAAAATGACCAAAAAAGGTATCTTGGGATATAATAGTTAATATTAATAACGGTATAATCGAAAAAACAACAAAAAGAACTCCTGAAACGCTACTCCAACTAGCGTTTCAATAAGCTAGCTTATAGTCCATCCACACACGTAATAGCTTATAAGCGTAGTATTATTTTTGCCAAACACAGTCTAAGCATTTCATCGAATACCTGGTGGCAAGAACTCTATCACCAACAGTAAACATCTTAGTCTTATCAGCAGATCCTCCAGGTGCAATTGCATCAATGTAGGTTCCACCATCTCTACCCTTGGCGAATTTCAAACCATAAGGCTGCTCAATCTCCACCTCATACTCTTCATACCTCTCCTCTTCTTTCTCTCCCCCATCTTCACTCGACGAAGGCTCGCTCTCCGCTGCTCTAACAATCAAGACCGACCGTTTCTCCAAATTCGAACTCCCTAACCTGATCGAAGAAAAGCCTAGGGTTTGGGGATTCTTGTGCAACTGCAATGTTTGCTTGAACTGAGAGGTGGTGACGAAAGACACCGTTCTTGGCAATGGCGGAGAAGCGCAGATGGATGGATAGCTGTTGGGAGTGGTTGCCATGGCTGGATTTTAGGTCGAATTTCTGTTGGATTTGGAGCTCAAATCGATCATGGAGGTCTCTCTCTCTCTGGTTATTGGAAGGAGGGAAAGAAGAGATTACAGTTAAGTGATCAGTGGTTCTAAATGGACTGTTGTGGAAGTTCAGTTATCTTATGACACGTGTCGATTCGTGGGTGGATTGGGTGTTTTTTCCTTTTGGGGATTAATGTTTATTTTTCTGTTTATAAAATAAAATCCACAATAATATTCTTAGAATCTTTTTATTAGCATATTTTTCCTTTGATTTGAAATATTTAGTTGAATTTTTTTTGAACGCTAAGCTAACATATACATACGTTTTCGAGGTATACAGGATTTAAGGGCATCCGATTAATCTTCGTCGACCACGACTCAGCCTAAGTAAGGATACCATCATATGTTCTTAGCGGGGTTCGGACCCGGGTAGTCTTTCCATTCACTGACCCCCCAGGATGTTACCTTACCGCTATGTTAGACATGCTTTGATACATTTTATTGAGGTTTATGCATTGCGTGATCATCTTTTAAAAGCCTAAATACCATGTTATAAGATTTTATCAATCATAACCACAAGGCTGTGGCGTATTGGTTAAGGCCTATGGGGGAAGTGACTTGTTAACCCTTCTACCCCAGGTTCGAATCCAGGCTCTTCCAGATTGTGGCCACTGGGATTAACTCAGTGCACCATGCTTTAGCTACCGGTGAACTTTGTCGGGATTAGTCGGGGAAAAGTCTCGGATACCCTTCCAAAAAAAAATTATCAATCATCGAATAAAATAAGACGTGTTAAAAAATATCGTACATGTATATTTTTAGAATCTTATTTTTATGTTTAGCTATAGTTTTGAAAAATAATCTGATTGAATTTCATAAATCCTGACATGGTATTAGAGCCAAGTATATGCTATTAGTCGGAGGAGGAATGATGCAAACACCCATATTGGTTAGACTCGAACCTTTGTGTTTATATACGATAAAACTTTGATTATGTTGTTAATGGTTGTTTTGAAAAGTGATATGAATAGGTTTCACATATTAAAATATAGGCCACACTCACTTTCAACATCAACCTGTGGAAAAGGTTGACAAGCAAGGTGTATTTTTCAATCTTATACACTCTTGAATATGTGGATTTAATTAAAATGGACTTCTAGTTCTAGTTAGGTATTTAAGAATACAGAAGTACGAGCCTATAGAACAGATCCTGTTCAAGTAAGGTCGTTAGGTATTCAATTCTTAAACTATTAAAATAATATGTACCCACGTAATAAAGTATAATTCCATTGACACTGGCCTCTAAAGAAAGGCATATGTAAGTTATATTGATTTCGTGTGAGAATATGTATTCTAAGTTTAGGCACGTCGACTATATGATTTTGGGTGTCATTGAATAAAAAGATACACAAGAAGCAGTCTCTATGTTTATTGACTTGAAAATAAAGTTTGTAAACATTGCATCCCAATACTCTACTTAATTGGGGGATTTTTGGTTTGGTTTTATGCAAGTGAGCATGTTGGTGGATTGTTTGATGGAAACTTGAAATAGTAATGTATGAGCATCATATAAGTGTGATAGCGTTGTTATATAAATAGAGGGAGTGTGACAAGGGTATCAGTAAAGAGATGAACATGGTGTCGTAGGGTCATGAAAATATATGTTATGTCTTGCTAAAACTTTTTAGTTGATAACTGTTAAACTCTTATGATGTTTAGAACTAAATGGATACATCACGTGACATTTATACTTGTACATAATGTGTATTAAAAGAGAGTATGTGATTGTCATTCATTATTGAATCCTTTACTTGCATACTTCTTCATAAGTTAGGCTTACTGTTTTCACATATAAGTTGATTTAATCGCATGGGGATTTAATATAAAGCCATATGGTGTTCTTTAAGTATCACACCTTAACACGAATCGTTATAGTTCATGGAAAATTAAATATAATATTATCATCTGCATTGTCGATATAAAAAGTTATACCACCAAATTCTAAACTAAACCTAAAATTAATAGGCCAAAATTTAAATACGAACGATTTGTTAATAAAGAAATTACACTGAGATTGAAATAGACCATATTGATTAATGTGTTGTGGTGTTTGGCTATATGCTTACTTTTTTTTTTTGAAATATTATTAAAAGACATTATTATAAACAACTACAAAAATATTCATGTTTTTTCTCCTATTAATCCGTCTTTTCTGTACCATAGTTTTTAATCTTATAACGTAGATTGTACGGCCAACTCTTGTAATTAGTGATGTTTTAATCGTTTCAACTTCTTTTTGTTTTACATAAAATGGCCAAAAGGTCACTATCCAATTTTATTTAACTCATGAAAACATATTTCTTTTAATTTTCTAAGAATAAATCTAAAATTTCAGTAATGTATGTTAATGTAGAAAGAGGATCGACACGAGACAAGCAAGGGTAGGAACACCAACCAGAAGCAAATAGGAAGAAATCAAGCAAGAGATAGCTATTTCTGGTAACGATGTTTCTTGAAACGTTTAATGGTTACTTACATAAGAACCTTTTTTACAAAACAAACAAACCTTAATTGTATATACTTAGAGCACATCAGCTTAAACACGAGTGAACTCATCAAACTTGTGTCATCAAGGCTTTCAAATTTGGGTAAATATCAAAAGACCCAAGTTCGATCTTCTTTTTCAGCATTTTCTTGCATGAATCAGTAGTCACACATGACATACGTCTAGTCTGATTTGCTTAAACGAATAACACCGTCTTTTCTAAAATGTAAAAAGTTTTTGCATTTCTTGTAGGAAAAATAACTTACCAATGTAGCAAAAACATGGTGAAAGACTTGATTGAAATAAACATTTGTATGCAAATAGAAAATGTAAAATATTCTTCTGGAAGGACCAAACCTGGCTGATTGAGAAACTCATCTTTTAATAATCAATTTCTTTTTTGGTAAATCTAAAACCCATAAGAGTTACAAGCTGTCACGTTACACAAATCACCGACCAATCAAATCGCCCGATCTTAACACGAGTGACGGTAATACAACCACTCAAAACCCGACACGTGGCAGAGACTTTTGGCCGACTGAATATTCCCACACGAAGACCGCGGGTCAGTGAACGCAGGGGCCAAACTCAGCAACTTTCCAAAACCACAGGGGCCGAAACCGTAACCACAGGGGGCAAAACCATCAACTTTCCAAAACTATAGGGACCAAAACTGTAAGCACATGTGCAAAGGGCGTGGTGCTATTTGAATCACCACTTTCAGATGGATCAAATCCTCTTCGCTTCAAAAACCCAAACCCTTGGCGGCTGAAATCTCTCTCTCTCTCTCTCTCTCTCCTAGGGTTTCTCTCTATCTTCCTTTTTCAAAAAACCTCAAGCTTTTGGGGGGGTTTCGTACCCTGAATTTGAAGATCTATCAATCTATCAAGCTCCAGCCATGGCCGCCGTTGCTCCTTCTTCAGATCGTATCCTCTTTTGCTACTTAAGATTTGGTTACTGATCTTGCTTTTTTTTGTTGTTGTTGTTGTGTTTTTGATTCGAACTGTGTTAAGTTTGATCTGGTTTCATGGATCTGAGTACTGTGTGATTTGTACGTGGTTTATACGCATGTCGGTAGTGTAATACATCGAATTGAAGTTGTTATTTTGTGATGATTTGATGTTATTCTGAGGTTTTTGCTTGATCTTATATAGCGGAGGTAAAAACTTTTTAATTTTTCTGTATCTATGTGCTTTTCTGTGTGTTTTGACTAATGATTTGTGGTATTTTAGATGGACCTTTTGAGTATAAGATTAAGATCTTCATGAGGTGTTTATTGTTGTTTTTAGAAGTTGTAATTATTTGGCTGTTAATTAATTAGGTCATGTAATTAAAGAGGAGAATTTGTTGTTATGATATGAAAAATTCTTGATTTATGCTCTACTGGATATTGGCTAGCTGTTTTTGATTTAAGAGTGTTGAGAGAATGACGAGTTTCATCTTCTGGTGTTTGTTGAACTGTTTATATTTGCTATTTTTGTTGAAACAAAAAAAAGTAGGCTTCCTTTACTTATTTTGCTACAGAAGCTGCTGATTTGCTAAAGAATCTCTCTTTGGATTCTCAATCCAAGACATTGGAAATTCCAGAACCCACTAAGAAGGTAAGGAATGGTAATCATGGTGGTATAAAATGTTTTGGAAGTAGTGAAATTGTTGGAATTTGATTATGAATTTATGATAGTTATATCTGATTTTTTTGTAGCCTTCTGTTGACACCGCTGATGCCGGAAATGCTCAGAACCAACCTTTAGATAGGTCGGTTACCCCCTTGATCCCGGATTTCATGGATCCAACAGTGGCTTATTTTCCCAACTACGCTTCTACTGCGTATTACTATGGAGGTAATATAGTTTTTGATGTGATTCAGCTGATTTTGTAGATTAAGTATTTGTGTATCTAATTCTTATTGATGTCTCTTTTAGGGTACGATGGGACTACCAATGACTGGGAGGATTATTCAAGATACATAAATCCTGATGGAGTTGATATGTCTCATGTAAGACTTATATCGGTTTCGTTCATTGCTTGTAAAGTTGATTTTATAAATAGTTGGTAGTTTTAACTTATTATTATCTTGAAGTTCCTAACCATCTTTTTGTGATTTTATTACAGGGTGTTTATGGGGACAATGGATCACTCATGTATGGCTATGGCTATGCACCGTATGGTCCTTATTCTCCTGCTACTTCACCTGTGCCGACGGTCGGTCATGATGGTCAGCTCTATGGAGCTCAGCATTACCAATACCCCAGTCCTTATTTCCAACCAATGACTCCTACTAGTGGTCCATACTCATCTGCTCCTATCGCTCCTAAAGGTGAGATTACCACATCTGCCCCTGCTGACCAACCGCCTTTGACTGTCGACACTGCTAATGGAAATTCTAATGGCATTGTAAATGGTGTGGGTATCAAGGGAACCGCTGGTCCAACCTCTGTGAGGCCAACAACTTATCAGAATACCGGCTTCAATGCAAATGGATCTTACGGAAGGGGTGTGCAAAATGGTTATCAGGATCTGAGATACGGGTTTGATGGGGTTCACTCCCCAATCCCCTGGTTAGACACCCCGTTGTATTCCGATGGTCAACCTAGAAATAATTCAAACATTGCTCCAGTTTCCAATGGGAACGGTGTTGCATCAAGAAATCAAAACCTTCGTCCTCATTCTCATATCATGGTATGCCAAATCTTTTGTGTTTGTTTTAAGAGTTCATTGTTTCTATTAAGGTCTGTTTGGTGATATCTTGAGATTCTAATAAGTTGTGATATTTACAGGGTTTGCAGAGTCCAAGGCCGATGTCTGGTGTAAACACAGCCAGTGGATATATGAATAGAATGTATCCAAACAAGTTGTACAGCCAATACGGAAACACGTATCGTTCTGGTTATGGGTACGGTTCTAATGCTTATGATTCCCAAGGTAACGGGCGTGGTTGGTTGGCTGTGGATAACAAATACAAGCCTAGAGGGAGAGGCAATGGTTTCTTTGGATATAATAACGAAAATGGGGATGGTCTGAATGAGCTAAACAGGGGACCTAGAGCCAGGAGTGTGAAGAACCAAAAGGTTTTGACACCAGTAACCTTAGCCGTGAAAGGACAGAATATTACTTTTGCTGCTACTGATGCTGTTGAGAAGGAACCCGAGGTGAAGGAGAAGGTGAGCGTGACTCCAGACACTGAGCAATACAACCAGCCAGAATTTCCCGAAACTTATTCAGACGCCAAGTTCTTTATCATCAAGTCATACAGTGAAGATGATGTGCATAAGAGCATCAAGTATAACGTCTGGGCTAGTACACAAAACGGAAACAAGAAGCTTGACGCTGCATACCAGGAGGCTCAACAGAAATCTGGACGATGCCCCGTGTTTCTTTTCTTCTCGGTAAGCATTTCATCACAAGATGTACGTTTTTACCATATAATGTTCCTTTTCCGCGAGCTTACCATATCTTCATATTCACAGGTGAATACTAGCGGGCAATTTGTTGGTGTTGCTGAGATGGTAGGTCCGGTTGATTTCAACAAAAGCTTGGAATACTGGCAACAAGACAAGTGGATTGGTTGCTTCCCTGTAAAGTGGCATATCGTTAAGGATCTTCCGAACAGCTTGCTGAAGCACATCACCCTTGAAAACAACGAGAATAAACCAGTTACCAATAGCAGGGACACCCAAGAGGTAGTTTCTTGATAACATTCATCAGTGAATATTTAATCATAATTTGTTTGAATTATGCTTTGTAAGTGTCACTAAAGTTGCATTTTTGTTTAGGTGAAGTTAGAGCAGGGATTGCAGATGATTAAAATATTCAAGGAACATTCTTGCAAGCAATGCATATTAGATGATTTTGATTTCTATGAGGACCGACAGAGGAGAATTCAAGAGAAGAAGGCAAAGCAACAGCAGTTCCAGAAACAAGTAAGGGGCTGTTTGGTGTGTTTTCCATCAAGTCCTCTATGAATAAAGTTGTCTGTGTGGATTAATCTATTTGTATAAACTAGAAAAGTTTTTTCATTTATGGAAGGAGTGCTTTTTAATTGGGAGGGGCAAGTTTGGAAATACTTGGCTTTTTGCATAAAGCTCCCCTTAACTCCCATACCATTAAGCCATCACCAAACAGTCATGCGAGTCTCATTAAGCTGCTAACAAACAAGCTCTAATCTTTTTCAGGTGTGGGAAGGGAAACCTGTAGCTGATGAGAAAAGGAAAGAAAGCAGCATTAAAGTGGAGATTGCAACACCAAAATCATCTGAAGAAACTGTGAAAGAAGATGGTTCAGGTGTTCATATAAATGGGGAAGTGAAACCTGCAGAGAAGAAGATTGTAGTAAATGGGGTTGTTGCAAATGGTTGCTAGATTCAGCCATGTGCATGGGTGGTGCTCCAAGTGAAAGAAAGAGAGCTTATTGGGTTGAGAATCTTGGAAAGTGCTGCCCCAACCGAAGCGGATCCATCCTTTGGTCTTGAAAAATGTACACAAGAAGTCGAGAAGTAGGGAGAGGAGGTTGCAAATGGCCATTAATCTCGGGTGTGGCCGTGTGTAAAATAGGAGGAAGGATCCAGATTTGGAAGCCCCATGTTTTAATCTTGTGGTGGGTTTATAGTTTTTCAGCTTCTAACAGGTTTTTCTTCACATCTTTCAGGTTTGGGTTTTTAGGTTTCTTTGAATTTTTATCATGTTCTATTTTAGTCTTTCTCTTTTTCCTTTTTCTAAATCACTTCTTGTGGCCTTAATATTATTATGTTCAATGTTAGTTTTTTCTTCTTATTTTCCCTTTCTAGAGATGTAAACCTAAGTTCAAAAACTACTTTGATATGAGTTTTGTGCTTTGCAAAACAAACTCGAATATGCTCTCGGTGGGGTTCGTTTATCTATTTATCGTAATACAAGAAGTTCTTATGTCAAGTTATTGATGTTGAAATGTGTATTCAAAAGAGTGATTTAAGTTGTAGTTAGAAGTGGTAAGAAATATGTTATGACTTGTGACCATAGAAATATAGAATCACATTTATTTTGATTTTATGGAATGTATTTCTAGTTTTGACATGTTGAGATTGCCATTATAACTTAAGGGCATGTTTAGAGTCTCACAACAGCTTATTTAGATGGAGCTTTATGTAAAAAGTCAACCTTTTAAGGCTATTAGTATCCCAACCTTCCCAACTTAACTGTCACATCAGCTTTTCTCTAACCCTCTCTGCAACCCGTACCCCCAACCCTTCTAACCTTCTCCTTTTTTATTTAATATAAAACACACACTACACACAAAACAGCGGGTTGGCCAACCGGCATAGCCTGGAGCCCGTCCAACCCTTCCGTCGCATACCCCAACCCGCTCCTTCAAATGAAGCCAGCGGCTTCAAAGCCTGCCAACCCAACTATGCGTTACGCATAGCCTAACTAGGTAAAAAACTCTTGCAAACATAAACATTTTCAATCCATATTAATCCACACAGACAACTTTATTTAAGTAGAAGAAAACCAACCAAAACAAAGCTTAGATTGAGGAGCCAAGTAAGAAACAAATTTAGAACCCATCAAACCAAAACCACCATCTTTTGATATTTGCCAACACCCATCCCACCCCACTTTCTAGCAACAACATATTCAACCACCATCTTTTGATATTTGCCAACACCCATCCCACCCTACTTTCTAGCAACAACATATTCTTGATCTAGATTTTACAAGGCAAAAAGAAATGAGAAAAGAAAACTACTAAAAACCGAAAGAAACACAAAAACCCTCGAAGAAAACTCAAAACCAAAACCAAAACAGAGTCTCGAATGTAAAGAAACCTAGCCGAAAATCTAAAAAGGGTTCTTAGAAACCTGTTTGTAGCTAAAACACTATAGAAGGGTCCAACCCCACCAGAAAAGAATATGGGGATCCTCTCAATTTACATCCTCCCTAATCTTCATCTTTCTTCACCTCTATGAAAAACTGCCACTTTCCAACGACGGCATATATATAAAATTTTCCAAGTTTCTGCCGCCCTAGAGCATATTGCTCATTTAGCAACCACTCGCAATCCCGTTTACTACAACCGTCTTCTCTGCCACATCACCATTTTCTTGAACATTATCAACAGGTTTGATCTCTGTTGCGTTAGCTTCATCGACCAAAGACTTTGGTGCAAGAACCTCCACCTTAACAGCGTCCTTCTCATCAATGGCAGGTTTTCCTTCCCATGCCTTAAGAAAACACCAAATCCATTCAAAAATCATCCAAAAGAACAATAATCAACATTAAGGGGCTTTTTGGCAGTTGTTGAATGGCGCACCTCTTATAATTTCAAAGAAGCTAAACTGTCTTAAGTTTCAAACCTCTTAAAGCTCAGACTTAAGAGGTTTTAAGATGTATTTTTTTTAAAAACAAACAGCCGCTAAGAGACTCTATGACATGATGCAAAATGAAATATTGTTGTTTGGTGATTATTCAAAGGGTTTTAAAACCATTAAAAAACAAACTTTTTTTTGCTAAACAAGATTTTACCTCTTAGCGATTCAAAGGCTATTAAGAGGTAAACAAACAGCCCCTTGATTACAATGACAAACAAATATCTACCTGTTTTTGGTACTGTTGTTGCTTTGCCTTCTTTTCCTGAATTCGCTTCTGTCGATCCTCATAGAATTCAAAGTCATCTAATATGCATTGCTTGCTAGAATGCTCCTTGAATATCTTGATCATCTGCAATCCCTGATCTAACTTAACCTGAAATAAAAAACAAATCATCAAACTCAACTCCAAAAAACCAAACAAGATTCAAAGCCCACAATTTTTTTACCTCTTGGGTATCCCTGCTATTGGTAACCGGTTTATTCTCATTATTTTCAAGAATAATGTGCTTCAACAAGCTGTTAGGAAGATCTTTAACGATATGCCACTTCACAGGGAAGCAACCGATCCACTTATCTTGTTGCCAATACTCTAAGCTTTTGTCGAAATCAACCGGACCCATCATTTCAGCAACGCCCACAAATTGTCCACTTGTATTCACCTATGTACAAAGATAAATCAAAACACTAGATACTGAAAGAAACATCTTAGTAATGGTGAAACATCAAGAAAACACTCACCGAGAAGAAAAGAAAAACAGGGCACTTCTCGGGTTTCTGCTGGGCTTCCTGGTAAGCTGCATCAAGCTTCTTGTTTCCATTCTGGGTGCTGGCCCAAACGTTATACTTGATGCTCTTATGGACGTCATCTTCGCTATAAGATTTAATTATAAAGAACTTGGCGTCTGAATAAGTTTCGGGAAATTCCGGCTGGTTGTATTGCTCTCTGTCTGGAGTCAAACTCACCTCCTTTGTCTCCTTCTCAACGCCATTATCGGTGGATGGCAAAGTTATATTCTGTCCCTTGACTGCTATCGTGATGGGCGTGAACACTTTCTGGTTTTTGGTGCTCCTGGCTCTCGGTCCCCTATTTAGCTCATTCAAACCGTCGGCGTTTTCATTGTTGTAGCCGAAAAAACCATTGCCACGGCCTCTGGGCTTGTACTTGTTATCAACAGCCAACCAACCCCGTCCACCGTTTTGCATATCGTAAGCATTGGAACCGAACCCGTAACCCGATCGGTAAGTATTTCCATACTGACCATATAACTTGCTTGGATACATTCTGTTCATGTATCCATTAGCTGTATTCATGCCAGACATTGGTCTTGGAGTCTGCAAAACAAGATGATATTAGCATCTCTAGAAAGCCATAAAACATAGCTAAAACATGAACTTTGTTAAAGGATTATGAAAACAAACACAAATACTGAAATATGCGTACCATGAAATGAGAATGGGGGCGGACATTCTGATTCTTTGATGCAACACCATTCGTATATGGTGGGTTGTTTGCGTTGTTTCTCGGTTGAGGGTCGGAATATATCGAGCCATCTAACCATGGGATCGGAGAGTGGACGCCATCAAAACCAAATCTTGGATCCTGATAAGCATTTTGTGCACCTCTTCCGTGTGAACCATTAAACGTTGAATTCTGATAAGGCATTGGTTTCACAGGTGCAGAACCGTTGTTTCCCTTCGCACCCACACCATTAACGACACCATTAGCGTTTCCTTTAGCCGCGTCCACGGAAACAGGAGGTTGGTCGGCCGCTGCAGGTGGAGTAGCTTCACCCTTAGGAGGGGCGGCAGTGGGGGCGGCAAAGGGGGAACCGGTGGTGGTAATAGGTTGAAAGTAAGGACTAGGGTATTGGTAGTGTTGGGCGCCATAAAACTGACCATCTTGACCCACGGTCGGCATGGGCGAACCAGCCGGAGAATACGGTCCATACGGGGCATAACCGTAACCATACATAACCGAACCATTCTCCCCATAAACACCCTGTAACCAAAACACAAAACAAGATTCATCATTTCACTAGGTGCTTATCAAATAATCACAACCACAATAAAGACAAAAATGAACTTCTTCTTACATCAGAATTCACATATCTAGAGTACTCATCCCAATCAGTGGTTGTTCCATCATAACCTAAATAATAATAATTAATAAAATTACATAAATTAGCTAAGTCAACTATGCCTTGACCAAATCAAAAACAGATTCTTGAAATCTTGATAAGTAAATCAAATTTACCTCCATAGTAATAAGGATAACCATTTGGAAAATAAGTCACTGCTGGATCCATGAAATCAGGAATCAAAGGGGTTACAGACCTATTGGTAGGTTGAACCTGACCATTCCCATTATCCACAGAGGGCTGCAATGGTAATTACACAAATCAAACCACATAATCAAGCTTCTGAAAGTTCCAATTACCATCAAACATACCATGAACACCATAAAACCTTCACACATTACTATTAAAAAAAGGAAAAAAAAAAAAGAAAAAAACACAAAGACCTTACCTTCTTAGCAGGCTCAGAAACTTCCAAAGCCTTAGTCTGAGAATCCAAAGACAGATTCTTCAGCAAATCAGCAGCTTCTGTATCAAAAAAAGTGAAGGAAATCCACAACAAATTGGATCCTAAAAAATTAAGCTAAAACCCTAAAAAAACTAGTGATCTGAAATCAAGATCCAGTGACGAAACTACAACATAGAAAAAATTCAATTTTGTAGCATAGAAACATTAAATCGCGTATATAAATCTCACGAAGCTCAGATCTCGAACGATTACTATGACTTTTTGACAAAAAGTGCAACAAAAACCCTAGTTTTTTAAATCAAGAATGAAGAAATGAAAAACCATTAGTAAAAACAGAAGGATACGATCTGCAGGTGGAGCAACGGCGGCCATTGGAGATGATGATAGATCTTCAAAAACCGATTGAGTAAACCCTAGAAATTATTGGGGGGGTTTTGAGATGGAGAATAGGAAGGGGGGGTTTCCGCCGCCACAAAAGGAGGGTTTAGGTTTTTGAAGAAAAGAGGGTTTTGAAAGATCGCAAAAATGGCGATTCAAATAGCACCACGCCCCCCTTGAAACATGAAGTTACACTTTTGGTCCTTTTGGTTTGGTAAAATTACTAATTTGGTCCCTTGATTTCGACATGGATATTTTTAGTCGACTAAAAAGTTTGCCAATTTTGCCATTATTGATGATGATGATGATGATGATGATGATGAATGATGTGTACGTTTTTATTGGTGGTTTCTAGTGTGTCGAGGTGGCAACCATTGTTGTCCCATGATTTTGTATTGTTTAATAATACTAGCTATCTGTCCGCGCGCGTTGCCGCGTGAATAATCTTGAATTTAACATCAATAACTCGAAAATGTAATCTTGTTTCA